>SSSI01010445.1:0-80744 GCA_004796505.1 Oryzaephilus surinamensis
AGTTTCCTCTTCAAATGCATCATCTATTGAAAAACGTTTTTGTTGTTTACCATTTGAATTTGATAAAGAAAATTGAGATGACATTGTTTTGTTAGGTTATATCCGTATGATACATTAAAATTTCAGTAATTTTACGTCATTTTAATTAAAATTCAAAATATTTACTTAAAGAATACATTAAATTTAGGACGGAATTCTTTAAATGGAATGAAAAATTTGATTTTAATTGTATTCATAAAACCTTTTGCATAAAATGTCACTACGATTTAATTATTTATTGTAGAATTGCTAGCTTCACATTAATACAAGCAGTGCTATACAAGTTTTAACAATTTCTAAAAACCCTAGGAACACCCTAGAAATGTATCACCTTGTTAAGTTGTTCTGCACTTGCGCACTGCGTTTGAATTAAGTACATAACCTAAAAAAATATTGTAAAGTTTTTTGTTAACAATATGAATAAAAATCTTTAAAATTGCACGAGTAGTGAATTATTTATAAATGATTACTTAATTTCTTATTTTAAGTGCTTAATATTTGACTATTAAAAAGCTATAGTTGTTGGACCAATTTTAGCAAATAAAAATGGAAAGCGACTGTGAAGAAATCGTTGACGATCCCATGGAAATAGACGAAACAATTCCAAACACATCCCAAATAATTGAACGAAAATCTAGGGGCTCTCTTGAGGACTCTCCAGTTATAACGGTTGATCTGAACAAGATGTCTCCAAAAAATAAAGATCCAGTTGATATAGTCGTTCTAGATGACGATGACGAAGAACCCCCAAAGAAAGATTCCACTAACGCAACACCTGTTGTGGAAATTATTGATTTGGTTGAAAATAATCCGACAAGTAACCGCTGCTTAAATCCAAACTGTACAAATTCGAACACAAGTGAATACATCAGTGCACCCGATTTCTGTTTATCATTTTTTCGTGTAAAACGTTCCAAAGTTGTTAAAGAAGAAATATGTTCAGACTGTTATTTAATAGCAGTAAAAAATTTCGATCGTTTATCAGGCGCATTGGTGGAAGGAAAACCAGTTCTTTCAGTAAATTTTCCAGTTATCAATGAAACATTACGTATAGATGATTCCTCCGACGAAGAAACTGAAGAAAACGAAGACGATACAGATTTTATTGATGATGAAAATTTTAATTTTATACGCGATAATATAGATAAAATTTTCTACGATACTGTAAAACGGTACAATTTAGATAAACAATTGGACAAAGAGGACGAATTTGTATTGAAAAAAATGGACGACGTAGATCGTATATTTATTCAACATTTTATTGTATTTTTTATTTTTACGTGTATTTTAGATGAATTAATTCAGCTTACCCGTCAAACGGAAGGAATACGAAAATTATTAGATGGAATGCAAATCGAATTGTACAATACTTTGCATCCTACTTTGAAATTTGAACCGCCAATTTCTATAATCGATGATGAACAAGTCAGAAATAATATGGTTGTTATTAATGGTAGTATTGGAGAGTATTTTTTAACTTTGTGTTTTTAAATCCAGTTTCTAGAAATGGCCAAACAGCCAACAAGGAAAAGTAAGCGTCAAGTTAAGCCGGTTTCTTATGTTGAATTGGATGATGTGGGATATTCCAATAGTCCAAAACCAAACGATTCGCAATCTGATGTAGCACAACGCATTGAAATAGCAGACAAGGGCTCCATATACAGACCAAATCCAAAAGTCGAAGAAATGTATTATATTGCTCGTGAAAATTCTGTAGGGCCATGGATTCGTGCACGTGTGAAGGAAATTATTCCAGCAAATCATAAATTTAATGGAATCTTTTATGAAAAAGAATCATACAGGATGCTGGAATTAAAACAGCTAATTGAACGAATTGTTCCAAGTAATAAAATGGCTTATACCGAACCGTATCCGAAAATATTACCATGTGGAGCTCGTGTCATAGCCAGTTTTCGCTCAGGTAGTCCCTTAAGTGGTGAAACAGTGTCGAGAAATTATCCTTTTTATGCTGGTGTTGTGGGTGAAATTCCATCAGAAGCCAATAGAAATCGGTACATGATCGTTTTGAATTCATTTCTTATTGGAAATTTTATAAAAATTTATTTTAGCTATTTAATTTTCTTCGATATTGGCTATTCGCAGTATGTCGATAGAGCAAAAGTTCATTTAATATTGGAAACTACTAAAAATGTTTGGGATGATGTGCCAGTGGATGCCAGAGATTTTATTAAAAAATATTTCGAAAGTCCAGATCGGGCTGTGGTGAAATTAAGTATTGGACAATCCATTAAAGTTGAATACAATAGTAAATGGTATGATTGTAAAGTGTTAAACGTTGATTGTTCACTAGTCCAAGTGAAATACGAAGCAATTCTTAGAGAAGAATGGATTTATCGAGGCAGTTCACGATTGAATCCATTATATAAAGAAGAAATGGCTGCTCGAATGAGAAATACAAGGAAATCGGTAGTCAACTTCATTAAAATAATATCATTTTTTTTTAATTTGCAGTTTTTAGAATGAACCGCAAGCATTGGTGCAATACGAGAAGAATAAAGACGTTCAACCATCAGCGCAAAAGAACAACGTTCGGGCAGTTGCCAGAAAAACAACTTCTCGAACACAAATGAATGTGGAGACAGGATGTAAGCCGTTCTTGCCTCGAATTGATAAGGATAAGAATAGTCAAAATACGGGCCCAACAAGCAAAATTATGGTACTATTGCAGAACACTCAGTTCTTAACAAAATTTTAATTCGTTCTTTTTACAGTACTTTACTCCGAGAGATCAATCAATAAATCAACGAAAATACAAAAAACATAAGTGTTCAATTTCTTGTAAACGTTATTTAATTCACAGTTTTACAAAATTACGCGGTCACAATCCATTATCAAAGCCATTGTTGTGTGGATGGGCACGTTTAGCAGTAAAATCGAAAAATCGCAAAGAAATACAATATAAAGCACCATGTGGTAGACGTTTAAGAAATATAATTGAAATTCATAAATATTTACGTATAACGAAGAGTGAAATGACTGTTGACTTGTTTGATTTTAATCATTTAATTAGGTGTTTAGCTGAATTTAGTGTTGAATGTGCACCAGATCCAAAAGATTTGTCTAGAGGTGTGGAACAAGTTCCAATACCAGTCATTAATGGTATTAATAGTACCGTATTGGACTTTTGTAATTATTCGATTAAACGTGTACCTATGGAGGATGTTCACATGAATTTGGATCCAGACTTTTTATGTGGTTGCGATTGCGATGATGATTGTGCCGATAAAACTAAATGTTCTTGCTGGAAACTAACTCTGGAAGGTGCCAAATATTTGGGAAAAGACGTGGATCCCAATTCAATCGGATATTATTATAGACGATTGCCTGAACAAGTTATCACTGGCATATACGAGTGTAATTCCAGGTAAAATTTTCATTTAAACAATTTATTATAAATTTTAGAATGGAATATTTTGTTGTAAAAGGTGTAAATGTGCTTCAACTTGTCTAAATCGTGTCGTACAAAATCCGATGTCGCTTAAATTGCAAGTTTTCCGAACATATAATCGTGGTTGGGGCATTCGTTGTTTGAACGATGTTCCACAAGGCAGTTTTATATGCATTTATGCTGGCACAATAAACACAGAACAACAAGCAAATCAGGTAAATCAGTAAATTATGTTTGTTTTCAATGCCTGGACTGGTTTTTTTTTTTAATTTACTAGAATGGTCTCCTTTACGGTGACGAATATTTCGCTGAATTAGATTACATAGAAGTTGTAGAAGGTTATAAAGAAGGTTACGAAGAAGAGGCGTTTGAAGACGATGATGATATAAAAAATCCAGTGTCCACAAAGACTGACGAAATTGAAAGGTTCGGTAGACGGGAAAATAAAAAGAAATACTCAGATGATAATAATTATGTGCCAACAATAAATGTTTCAAGCAAGGATAGCATTTCAAATATAAAGTAATATAATAAACACATGTAAGTTGATGAGTGAATTTAATAAAATATTTTAGATCACGATTAAGAAATCGTGGCGAGGAAACTCATACAAAAGAAGAGACAAAATCATCCGTTAAAGAAATAATAAAATCTCATGTTAAAACAAAAGAAGAAAATAAAAAATCTATTGAAACTTTAACTAATGATTTCGATACCGTAATGATTATTAGTGATGATGAAGATGGTAAATATTTTAATATTGAGTGAATATTCCATGTTTTAATTATTTTCCTTTTTGAATAGAGGGTAGAGAGGTGTTGAGTTTTAATCCAAAAGACTTGGACGAGAATACGAACCTTAAATATACATCTGTACGTGAATTATATGGAAAAGATGAAGCTGTATATGTAATGGATGCTAAAAATAGTGGAAATATTGGAAGATTTTTAAATGTAGATAAAAACAATAGCTGAATAGCTCAGAAATAAAATTTTATCAATTTTGTTTTTTAGCACTGTTGTCAACCAAATGTTTTCGTTCAAAACGTGTTTGTTGACACACACGATCCACGTTTTCCATGGGTGGCATTCTTTTCGTCACAGTTTATTCGTGCAGGAACTGAATTAACATGGAATTACAATTACGATGTTGGAAGTGTGCCAGGAAGAAAACTAGATTGTAATTGTGGTGCATTTGGATGTAAAGGACGATTATTATAAAAGCCGTTTTTTTTTAATTGCCTGTATTTCTTAGTGATTTTGTGAAATTTTCCTATTTGAATTGTTTATTTACGTTTTAAATTTGTTTTTTACATACTTGTACACATTAAATTATATAAATGAATTTAATTTCACAATTACTTGTTTGCCTATTTACAACAGCCTAAGAATAGTTTAAAAATTTATTTTAGAAAAAGAATTGAAAATCAGAAGATTATTCTATTAAAAATCACAAAAAAAAAAACACTACATAAATTTGAAAATTATTCCGTGTGATCTCACTGAATAGAATTTAATTTTTTTTTTAAATGTAAATCTCAGTCTTAAAGTATATGAAATAAATAAAAACTAAATTTAAACTATTCAGAATATCGTTTCTTTTTAATAGTCCGTTTAGGTGGTAATTTTCTTTCCAATTCGTATAAATGTTCTCTATTTTTCATATCACTGGCAGTCGACTAAAACAAAATGGTTTTCTCAAAAAAAATTTAAAAAAAAAATACTATTACGAGTATAATCGTAAGCTAATGGACCATTTTTAATTTTAAAAATGATATTTCAAGTACGATTTTCTATTAACAGTTCTGATATTTGTAAGATGTAAGCATAAATGGTTAGTGAAAATATTTCCATAATAGAAAATCGTTTAAGTTTAACTAAAATAAAATATAAAAATCATCTCACGTTTTGTGACTTTTTTTGAATTCTGCCGATAAAATATGATCCAGTTAACTAAACAATATAAAAAGTATTAGTTACAGAAAAAAAATGCTTAAATATAACTGTAATCTCACCAATTTTGATAAAATACGCTTTGGTATTGGTTCACGGAGTGAATAAATATTTTCTCTAGGCAGATCTCTTCTCGATTCATCCTCAAATAATACCTTGAGAAAAGAAAGAAAGTCAATTAAATGAATTTTAATTATTTTTTTAATTAAATTTCGTACTGAATATATGGCAACACTAATTTTTCCTAAATATTCTCCTTCATACACCTTTCCATCATTCCAATTAACTTGAACTTTATCACCAACAGCAGGAACCTTCCTTCGACTAACTAAATCATCTACTGAGATATCTTTGGAAAAACTATCATCTATTGGAAAGTAGACGCAAAAATTTAAATCAACTCTAACACTAACAACTTTTGCTTTGTAGTAACGATTATTTTTATGTTTCGCCCAAACAACATCATTCAGTTTTATAGGATACTGTGAATAAAACAAGATTAATTTTAAAATACTTAAAAATTGTTCATAATTTACCGCTCCCTCTCTAGGTATTCGTGGCATTTTCACTATATCTGATATATTCTTAGTATCCTGTAATAATAGAAAAGTTTAAGTTTTCAAAAAAAAAAATAAATACAAAACTTTTACCTCCTGTTTATTTTCTTCGCGATTATCGTCATCATCTTGCGACGAAAAGCCCGAACTTTGTACAGCTTCATCCATTTTTGAAATACTATCATTAAAAATATTTCGAAAGGTACTAACATTACGTAAGGTTGAACCGGATTTAAGGGTATTTTGTATTTCTATGGAGAATTTGTCAAGGATATCATCCACCTCAACAGTCACATCACATGGCGTTAAAATGTTTTTCTTATTTATTAAATATTCACTTAACGGTTTTTCAATTTTTCGTTTTGTAACTTTATTTGGTAAACGTTTACCATTTTGTTTAAATTTCTTTATCACATTTTTAAACATTGAAAACTTTTCCTTATCCTGTCTATTATTTATTGTAGATTTTTTCTTAATTCCTAAGATATTGTCTGTTATAAAACTAAATTTGTTTGTATAATTTTTTTTATTTTGTCGATTTATTGTATTTTTTTTGTCTGGTTGTTTCTTACGAAATAGTGGCGTTCTTCTGTATGTCCTATTCACAAAATCATTTAATTTCGCTGGTGGTTTCCTATTTCTAGATTTGTCCACATTTCTTGAACTTGGTTTGATTCTGTCCGCTGGAAAATTACCAAACATATTATTTTTATTAATAGAATTTGTAAAATTTTTGAGACCATTCTTTAGGTTGTTTGAGGGTAATAAGTTTCTTTTTGAAACACCATTATTTCGACCATTTTTATAACTATTGTCAGATGAACTGCTCGATTCAGAGGATGATGACGACGACAAAGAATCATCAGAATCACTTTCTGAATCTGATGAAGACGAACTCGATGATGAATTATACGCTATTATTGTTGGTGGGTTATTTAATTTTTTTGAATTAGTTTTTCCTTCAATTGCAAACGATCTAAATACATCGTCAAATGTTGAAGAATTTGAATCATTATTTTCTTCTCTAACAATTTTTGAAACATTCGTTTTTATTTCGTTTTTTACTGAATTTACTTTTTCTGAATTTACTGTATTATTATCATCATCAGATAGTTTTATTGGTTTATCACTCATTGGATAAAATCGATCATTATTATCATAAGATGTTTCTGAACGATTCACAGTATAATATTGATTGTTACTCCATATTAAATTTGGTTTACGACGTTGTGGTGCTGGTGTTGGAACTGGATTATTCGATTGATAAATAATATTTTGCGAATTATTTTGTACATAAACAATTTGCGGTTCAACATTTACATTTTCTAATGTATATAAAAATGGCTCTTGTTGTATTGTTGGTACAGTTACAACATTAGCATTCGTATTTATTGTTTGTACTTTATTTTGTGAATATAATAAACCATTATTTGCCAACAAATTCGTTTGTTGATTCAAAAACATCACAGGCTGAGAATTCATTACCGGTAAATTATTTATTAATGGTTTTTGGTTTATAACTGTTATAGATTTTTGTATTGATGACTGTTGATTTATTAAATTTACACTATTTAATTGTGTTGTACTTAAATTTGTATTAATTATCGGTATATCGGGTATTGTAAATGTTGAATCTTGCGGTTCTGGTATACTTATTGTTGGTATATCAACATTTTCACTACCTGATACATAAGTATAGTTGTTTATAACTTGTTTCGGAACAATTGGCTCTGATACATTATTTTTCATTTCTGTTTTCACTTCAACTTTTGGTACTATGTTTGGAACAGGAATATCTTTATTCAAAAAATTCAAAAATGCATTTTCATATTTCGAACTACTAGTAATAGCCGTTTCTTTATTTTTATCTATTACAGGTTTTGATTCCACAACTGTAATGATTCCTTTTGGTGTTTTTATTGTTTGTATTTTATTATTGAGTAATGATGGTCTTAATTTAACTTGATGTTGTTGTAATGTTTTTTGTTTAGAGGTGGACGGAATGGAATTTAATTGAGGGGGAATTGAGGATTTATTAATTAAATCATTATTAGGTTTAGATGATTCTAATAGGGACTGTTCATGTTCTTCAGTTGCTTTACGTATTATATCGTCGATTTTACGTTTTGCTTCTATATCTGCTGTTTGATCTATTTTTGAATTAGTATCTAACGATGTCGACTTGTGGTGTTTGCCTGAATAATAATTTGATTTGTTCACGATATTGTAGAAAAAATGCTACAAATAACATTCAACCAAAAAAGCGAAACAGTTTTACAAGCAGTACATATCAAAAGAAACCAGTGCAATAAGTAAATATAACTTTTTATCAAGACAAGCGTCATGAAACATCAATAAATATAGTTCAATCGATTTATTTTAAAACGTTATCAATTAAAAACAGCTTTCCAATAAATAAAATAAATGAAAACTTACGTTTTTTATGCTTATGTTTCTCGTGGTCCTTATGCTTGTGCTTCTTCTTCTTATGATGCAGCAATTTATTTGTTTCTTGAGCAACTAAACTTTTAACTAAATCAGTTGTATCAGTACCATCTAACAATTCAATAGGTGAAACAATTTTACCACAAACTTTTTTCGTATTACTTTGACGTGCTGCATAAATACCGGTTAAATCATCCATCAATTCATCTTGTTCTGGTTTCTTTGTTTTTTCAGTTGATGGTGGTTTTGGTACTTCACTTTCAGATTTACTACGTTTCTCCATATTAACTACACGTCCATCTTTTTCACGTTTCTTTCTATTGGTACTGGCACTACCACTACGCTGCTTTATATGGTCTGGATCTTTGTTGCGTTTCTTTTTTTGGAAATATTTACGACGACTGTGCACTTTGTAGCCAGCATCACAAATACTCGCTTCGTCTGCTTCAATTTCGCCAGCTTTCAACCAAATATCCTCCAATACCTCTAATTGTTGTTCATCGGGTGGTAGTTCGTCTTGATCGAACCCTAAATTGTCTTCTTCCATTAGTTCAAGTTGAAGTTCAGCGGGGAATTCCATTGAAAAAGTTCTGAAAATCGTAAATATTATTTTTTAAATCGAAATCATTAAAAAAAATTCATACTGTCCGTAAGAACGATTGCGTTTCGCTCCTTTTTTAAATGATGGTGCATCTAGAAAACTTTGTGGTAAAGATGTATTATTTTTATTACACAATATGTCTTGTGGTAATGGGAGAGGGGCGGCCACTTTCTTATCTGGTTCTTCAGGATGCGGTCCAATATCTTCACCCTTCAACCACATCTCGTACCTACGATAATAAATAAGAAACATAAAATAATTATATTTAATAAAATCACCTGTCCGGTTGGAAACGTTTCACAAAAGTATCCATCGAAATTTTCACCATATCCGTACTACAAGTGCAATGTGATGCCCTTTTTCCATATTCAATCCATCGTTCACATGCAAAATTCGTTGATTCGGCACAATTAAAACCATGATTAAATCCTAACAAACGAAGTATATTGTAAGTTTAAAAAAAAAGTATTTATCATTATTCTTTACCTGCATGATACCCATATGGAAAAGTTATCATAATTTCACCGGATTCTTGTGTAATCTGAAAATGAAATTATACAGAAGATTTACATTTCTGCCATACAAATAGTTTAACAATTATTTTCCAAGAAATTCGTTCGAAATGTCAGGTGTTCAAATTTAATCCCGAATTACAATCAATACAAAGAACCCGGAGGGCAGGTAAACTCAAAACAATAGTCCAAATATCAATAGTCACCTTATTATACGGTATCGAGTACTGTTTTAGTATTTGTGGTGATATAAGGGTCATTTTGTGTCGTAAAAATGCCTGACAAGTTTTATATGAACTTGGGAAAAATCCATTTGCAAGTCGTTCTAATCGTCTACCATGTTCCGGTGGAATTGCATACCTAAAAACAAGAAAAATTGGTATATTTCTTAACATTTTTACATGTCTTTTTTATTTTACCAAGTTTTTGGTGCACCAAAATGTAAGTAATTTATCGAATATAGATCCATATCCTCTGTATGCCAAGCAAATGTTGTTTTCCACATACCAAAATACAAATAGGCCGTATTTACGCCTTCAATTGAAATGCCATAGTCCTCGTTAACGTAATCTAGAATTGTTCCCAGACGATTTATATTCCATACCTACATCAACAGTTATTTACATTTTTATATGTGTAATTTAAATTTGAATGATTACATCCACATCATCATCGGTCAAACTGCCTGAAACATCAGCCCCATAAATTGGGGCCACATATGTAATGTTTTTCCAGTACTTTCTCTCCAAATCCTCGTAATCAAAGTGCCTGGGCGTTGCATATCGTTCTGAATTGGCTAAATCTCTATATTGTTGAACAGACATGGGTTTTTTCTGTATATTTATTTGTTGATATAAGCCTTGTTTGCCGGTAACGACTTGACAAATTGGTGCCGGTATATTTACTTTTAAATCTTCCACATTGTAACCGGATTTTCTTGGTTTCCATTCCACAGGAGGTATGACCTAAATTTAAAGTTTTTGTTATAAGGAAAACGAAAAAAATTATTAAAAAAACATACTTTTGCTAAGCCGGCCTTATGAGCGCCTTTTGATTCCATATATTGAATGTAGGCTGAAAAGTTTTTGAATTCCTCCCATGTAGGACGAAATACCATTATTCTGAAAATATAATTCAGTCAGTTATTTGGTGATTTGTTGTTTAAACTTTAAAAAAATTATAAAAAAATTACATACTTGGGACAACGTTGTTGATTAAAGTCGGTCATTTTTCTTTGTAGAGAAATGTTAGAGCAAAACTGTATGTGCACAAGTCTCACAATATGTAATTAAAGTGTTTTACCACACAAAATCAATTTAAAATAAATTATCTTAAGTAATTTAAAAAATAAAATTTTTATTATTGGTTTTTAATTTTTTCTTAGCGGCCATGATTGACACAGAAAACATCACGTATACAAAAAAATATTGTTTAAACACTTAAAGAAAATTGCAATAAATGATTAAACGATTTATTTATATATTTAATAAGGACTATTTAAAAAATAACACTCTGTCTCAAACAACAATTCTCTGTGTATTTCATATTTTGTTATAAAATATAAACATTTTTAGAGTGCACTAAACACCTTCCACTAACTTTACGCATGCGTTAAAAAAACTAAATGTTTGCCACTGTGGAGAAGTTAGTTACAATTCTTTTCATGCCATTGGTGACAAAAATGGGATGAAATGATGAAATTTTTTGAAAAAATTCGCAACGTAAACGAAATTATTTAGAAAATTTAGGAAATATTTTAGTATATAATTATTATATACAGAATGAAGAAAATTATGAAGAATTTATTAAAAAATAAATTGCACATTTTAAAATGCACTTTTTAGTGACTTTTTCAGTATTGGCTTCTAACATTGGCTACACTGACATTATAATATGGCCGCCAAATTTATCAGTTGTGCTTTATCATCTCTGCAAAATATTTAGCCAAAAATAAGCTGCAGTGTACGCAATAAAACCATAAACGATTATTATTTAGTTCATTTTAAGTATTTTCGTTAGTTTAAATTCATCAACATGAAAATCACACTGAAAAATCTGCAACAACAAACTTTTATTGTCGATATAGAACCAACGAAAACTGTACGTCCAAAAACTTTAATAAATTCACAGAAAACACTAATTATAGTGATGTTTTTTTAATACAGGTGAAGCAATTGAAAGCCAAAATTGAAGAGGAGAATGGAAAAGATTATCCAGCTGAAAACCAGAGGCTAATTTATGCTGGTATGTGACAGCATTGAAAGACAATTTTTTTCCTCTAAAACTTATGCATTTTCAGGTAAAATACTTACAGATGAGACTGTTCTATCGGAATATAATATCGATGAAAAGAAATTCATCGTTGTTATGGTCACTAAACCAAAGCAACCGGAAAAGAAAACGGAAACCAGCGGCGATGGGAATACGACAAGGTTAGTTTTTTTCGTAACTGAATTTTTGCACAAATTTCATAACTTTGTGTATTAGTACGTCGGATACAAGTCAAACAACAACAACAACAACAACAACCACGCCACAACCTGTCACGGAACCAGCAGCCGCCGTTCCAACCACAACACCACCATCGAATATTAGCAGTGCTGCCGAATCGGCTCTATTAATGGGCGAAGATTATGAAAATATGGTGAAAAACATCACAGACATGGGTTATGCCAGAGACCAAGTCGAACAAGCGCTTAGGGCCAGTTTTAATAATCCAGATCGGGCTGTGGAATACTTAATTAATGGAATTCCCTCAATCGACGATCAAGATGCTGTAAAATTTAAAAATTTATATTGACTAATACGATATGAAGATGTTTATTTGGTTTGTAGGTTAATGAATCGGCAGATATGTCCGGTGTAGATGAACGGCAATCAAACGCTGAAGATCCTTTAGCCTTCCTAAGAAATCAACCGCAATTTCAGCAAATGCGACAAGTAATTCAAGAAAATCCACAATTATTAAATGCAGTTTTACAGCAAATTGGACAAACAAATCCGGCTTTGTTACAATTAATTTCACAAAATCAGGAATCTTTTGTTAGAATGATAAATGAGCCTGCAACAGCTGGTGCACCAAATACTGCCACTGGGGCCCTACCAACAGGTACAGCTCCACGTAAATTTTGAAATAATACAAATTAGGTAGTTTTTTTAAAATGAATCGTTTAGGTGGTGCTTCTCTTGGATCGCAGGGAGGCGTTGCCGGCCTTTTACCAGCACAACAAGGTATTCAAGTAACACCACAAGACAAAGATGCCATCGAAAGATTAAAAGCATTAGGATTTCCAGAGCATTTAGTTGTACAAGCGTATTTTGCTTGTGAAAAGAACGAAAATCTGGCAGCAAATTTTTTACTTTCACATAATTTTGATGACTAATTACGCTAAATTTTTTTTTATATATATACATATACAATAATTATGTTACAAAATTCATCCGTTTTTCTTTCTTGTATTTATTGTATTTTCAATAATAAAATAATTGGAATTTTTTCTCTGGATGGTTGTACTGTACGTAATTTTTGCTGTACATATTATGCTGTTAAATGATTTATAATTCATCCTGCTTGAAGATAATCCTTTTTTTATGTAAAATAGTAATATTAAATAAAAAGAATTAAACTGAAAATACCTACTTAAATTTTATTCTATTAAGCTTTATAAATAGAAAGTATATAAATAAAACAGTGCAATGGTTTTTGTATCGTTTTTCTGGCTTCATTCTCTGTTTTTCAATATTACGTGCATTTATCACGATTTGTGCGATTATTTACAAATTAGTGACTTGCATTATATTTAAACTTGTGAATATTTACGACAGTGTTCTATTAAAAAACATTCAGAAGATAATTTTTGAATTCGAAATTTTCCCTCATTTACTTTACTTCGTACAAACGCGCGATCTCGTGAAAAGTTTTAGAACAATATTAAAAAATTTAGGTTAGTTTTACGTATTTGGGTCCAAGGTTAATTTAGATATCGGTCAGTGTGCCCAGACCCACCTCTGATGGCGTAAGAACGGTTTACGTGAAACGTGATTGATTATGAAATATGGCACCGACCGGTATATATAAATAACCAGTGATATAGATCTATTTGGATTGTGTTAGTTTTTAATCACGTTTTTTTGTAAAATTTAATATAAATCCCTGTGAAACTAATTATTTATTTGGTAGGATTTAAGTTTAACATTCATCTTGCTAAAATGGGTTTATTTAGAAAAAAAACAACCCTCTACATAATTGCTGGGAGTGCACTTGTGTTACATTTTGGGGTATATTTCGTAAAACCGTTTTTAGTAACAGAGAAGAAGTTTAATAATGAAACGATAACAAGTACAAATATAATTTATAAAAAAACAGATTAACAGTGGCATTAAATAGTGTCAGTAGTAAAATTATAGTGAAAAATAATAGTCAAATTGAAAAAAAAAACTGTTAATACTTACCATTTTATATTACAATTGCTAAAAAATTATTATTAATAGTAATATTTATTATTTAACATTAAGTCTAAAATTTAGAAATATATTCACAACATATACGTATAATTACTATTCAATAAACACAACCATAGGTCTTTTTTGTTGATACATTTTTGTTAATTACCAAGTGTTTGTTTTTGTACATATACATTTAAGTATTATATTTAATGTTTAAATAAACAAACATGATACACTATTTCCTCTAATTATTTAAATTTTCTATTTGTTATAGTTCTAATCTAACATAATTTAGGTTTTATTTTAGAACTAAATGTTGACGATATTTATTATAAGACTAATCAGTGAGATATTAATAATTTTTGTTTAAAAATTGATTGTTGTTTAAGGCGAATATATGATTCGTATTTAAATTCTTCTATTAATTGACAATTTTCAATACTATTTTAGTATTATAGGTATACAAATCTATACAAAAATCAAATAAATCACCATTGATCAAAACAAACACTTAGTAGAAAGGCAAAAAAGAGAAATATAATAAACAGTCATAGGCTAGTGTTATTATCATTACAAGTGCTTTTATAATGTTTTTTTTTCATTTTACAAATATTCAACTATGTCACATTTAATTGAGATATTCGGACATGATCTTCCAAATGAATAGTCAATGTTGTGTTGACTTTTATTACGTTCAGTGAGTAATTTTTGAAATATAGGTAAAATTTCACGGTCTAACAATTCACCTTCGGACGTTGCATTATACATTGATTTGTCCCTTTTCGGTGGTGTGTGATGTTGTTTTAATGCAGCCACATTCGGTGTACTTTGAAAATATCCTAATTTATTGCATTGCTGATTACATATATTCGTTGGCATCTCTTTTTTGGCAACAGGCGATTTATCTCGTTTCTCTTTTTGCGATGAATGACGATTCCGTTCCGATACTGAACGGTATATGTGATTATCCTCTGAAATATCAATACTGTTTACATTTATTTGTACGATTTACCTGAAAATATATACCCTCATCCTGTGAAATACTAACTCGGCTTGACTTTTGATGCGTTTTCATACACCTATGCTGATTGCCTGTATCCCATAATTCACTTTTCGCCACCACATGCGTTCCACACTCTGATTTCTTCTTTGGTGTTCGATTACCACCCATACTGACCCTTCGATGGCACACTATCGCCTCATCTGGCTCCGATATTTCCGTTCGCATACTCATACGGCGTTGTTTTTCGCTCACACAATCACCATCAACTCGCGACGCCCTTCGTTCGTGTGTGGGTGTTTTATTATTTGCAATTCGTTTGCATTCTTCTTGTTTTTTTGGCGTTTCAGGCAATTGCGATTGATGAACTGGAGTCTCATGCTTCCTTTCCTCATATTCTGTTCGTACATCTTTTACGCTATTGTAATTGCTGTCCACTGGAATCGATTCGCAATTGACTTTGTTAACATTGCCGTTTATTACTTTATGTTTCATGTCGTTTTCCACTGGCTCCACTTTCGGAAGATGTGTATTTTTATCGTGTTTCGGTGATGCTTCATTTAAATGAAGTTTCTTCTTCCTAAGTTCAAAAAAAATACAAACTATCAATTTATTAGAAAAGCCTATAGCTTACTTCTGACTATCGGTGTGTTGTAAAGAAGCATAATCCTGTGAACTAAGACTACAAAGTGACGTAATATCGCTGGTTTCAGTCGCACTAGGTGCTTCCTTTCTCAACAATGGCACTGATAAACGATTCGTGTCGCTCATTGAATCCGTTCGGGAGTCTAAAATTTCTTTAGCTTCTGTTCCAAGTCTTCTGATTAACATTTGAAGCTCAGATTCTTTGTCTAACAGTGTTTTACGGTATTTCGAGTTCAATGCTTTCACATCTTTCAATTTCGTTTCTAATTCAGACACGCTAGAATCGCGGCGAGTCTTCGACATTGGACGTAATGTAGCACGGATGCGTTTATCGATAGAACCACCAGGATTTCGACGTAATTCTACCATTTTCGGTACGAAAACAAGCCATAATGTTGCTGTGGTACAAAACATAACAAATACACCTAGAATTTTCAAATTGATTACATTGGGGATGAGTTAAAACTAAATTATAATAAACCTATTATTAGGAACATAGCATCCTGATGGTCTACTAACACTAAAGCCACTGCTGCTCCACAAATACACATAATTGCTACGTTGTAAACGGATAATCCTACGTGACGACTATCGTTAAGGGCTGGAATTGATACGTGACGCGTTTCCCAAGCCAAAAATGCACCAAAAATCTAAATGTAACGAATATTTATATACCACAAGTTTAATTTGATGAAATATAAATTAGTTTTACCATTAGGAGTCCCTTATACGCATAAATTGATCCAACAAAAATTGTCATTCTCTCCGAAGCACAATATTCGTTTTCTGGAATAATGATTATGTCTTCGTTCGATGGATGAGGCTGTAATAATCAAAAATTTAAAGAAAATTCAAGTAAAACTAGAATTTGTTATATACATAGGGTTCCATTTGTTTCGTTTCTCTGTAGAATGGATCCGCCACTTGCCAAGTTGTCATAATTACCAAATCAATGAAAAGTAGCACTCCAACAACCATAAACAACTGGTAATCCTTTATAACTTTCTTGTTTAATTTAACATCGGTGAATATTGAATGTACTCGCCATGTTTTACTAAACATTGCACCAAATGCTAAAGAAAATCCAGCCATTAAAGTCCATGCACGTGCTGTGCAAATGTACGGAAAAGCCTCTGAAAGTTCCATGTTAATTTAAATGTTTTCTAGTAATTAATTTAAATTACCGATGCTTGACAATCCTGAATCTAATCCTAAGAAAACTATACTCGTATAAGTTAACATACAACCAATAATAATGAGATTGTTCAATTGTGGACTAGACATTTTAATATAACGTTGATTTCTGTATTTAATATTGAATGCTAGGAAAACTGATGCCATTATAATGCCGCAAACAGCCAAAGATGCTAAAATAGCGTATACGGTTTTGTTTACACGTGTGTGTTCAATTATTAACAATGTTCGGTCTTTTGGTGGATACCTAAATTTTATAAAAATTCTATGTAAAATCGCTTAATATATTCAATTACAATAATATACCGGCCAATCCATTTGAGCGGCTTTCCGAGTGTTAAGTCCAAATGTTGAGTAGCTGCACTGTATTCGCCCACTTTAACTTCCTCGCCCTCTTGAAACTGTTTCAGGAGAATACTGGCTTTTCGTTCGTTGTCATAGAATCGTACGGGTCCAGTAACCCCTAAAACAGTACGAAAATGAATTGATTCAACAAGCCTATTTGTTGGATAAACAACCTTCGAAGCTAGTATTGTGCAAGGCATCTAAAAATAAACGTTCCCATAAAGGATCCCTATACCTAAAATCATTGACAGTTTGATTTCGACGAAAAAATTTAATTTTATGCGCTACGTTTTGTATAGCCAATGCTACGGCCCATATGCCATCGTATGTATAGCCGTGGAATCGTGAATATTCTATACCACGTCGTGAATCGTATTCAGCGCTATATTCATCCGCTGTCTAAATAAATTTCAATAAAATTAATAAATTTCGACTACGTTTAATGATTCTCTTACTATTCCGGATATCGTAATTTCTCCACTAGTAGATAATGGTAATAAATCAGTCAAAATGGTTTGTTGTAATGCTAGATCCAAGTCTTCTAATGTACAGTTAAAATCCATCTCGGTTCTCTTCCACCATTCAAAACTGTACGTGCCCATAATTATCCATTGGTACTTTTTGCCATACATTTCTAGTTTGTATGCTTCGCAGAAGATTTCTCTAGCCCATTTTTCGTTGAAATTACCTGATTAAAGGGTTTATTAATAATAATTACGTTAAAAACTCGTTTGTTTTAAAGAACTACACTTAATGTTACGAATTGGTTAACTAAAACTAGGAAGACTGTTTAGTTCTCGACAAGGCAATACAGTTTTTAATAGGAGCTAATTTGAAAACCAAGCAATTTCTTTACAAAATTCAATTTATATCTATTGGTATACACATTTTTTACGTCCTATTTTACTATCCTAGTAAAAGAGTGCAATTTATCATTACCTAATATTATTCTAGTATCTTTCTCCTTGAGTTTTGTTAGGGCAGTGTTGACTTCATTAGTAAAACTTTGTGTCTCAACTACTTGATATCCTAGAGTATCCAATTCAGCTACAAGTCTAAAAGTTTCAAAAAACAGGATCAACTAGACCTCAAGCAATTTATAAAATCCGAAAATATCATCTACATTTCTTTCAAAAAAACACAAAAATCTCACCTGTTGTGTGCTAGCGAGTATCTTGGTTCATTCTGGTAAATAGTTCCCACTCTAGTCCAATTAAATTGTTTTAAAAGGGACAGTCTTGGTGAATTGAAGGCATTTTCTGATGGTACAATACGAAAAAAGTTAGGAAAATTTTCTTTAGTGAACATTGGATGAGTATCTGCATATGACAACTGAAAATATGAACAAAAACGTTCTTTGTAATTGAAGAGTATGATTAAATTAGCACATTTATTGTATACTTGAGTTAAGTGCCAATGTTTTGAGGCTTTTGCAATTGGATCAGTAACGTGTGTACAAGCAGCTCCAAATAACATTAATTTGTGGGGCCCGCTGTGCATCATATCGAAAAAAGCTTTGACGCCAACAGCGGCATTACACTGTAAAACGATTTTTAATTGCATTCGTTCCAAATCAATATTTAATGTAAACAATTTTATTGTTGTTTTTGCATTATAATAAGGCTGGGACGACAGAGAACGGACTTTTTAAACTAAATCCGCCGCAACTGTCTTCCCGACCACATCATACGCACGAATTTGATATAATTATACCTATCTTGCAATATTTTCGCATACTTACCATGGTATCATTCCACCACATGTGCAGTCTGTAATTTCTTAAAATTGCTGAATGCTCATTAACATGGTCCAGAGCTAATTTTACGCTAGGCATCACACCGCGTCCTACAAAAATTTAAAAATTTGCACTAAACTTTTAGGAAAGACCGCAAACTTTAATACCTGTGTCGGAATTTTCAACACCCTTTCCAAAAGGAAAAAAGCCCGCAATGTAAACGTCATGTCTTCGGTTATCCATGTTAGGTTTTTGTAATTTACAATATTTTATAGAAATGAACAAAAATATTAACGAAGTTTTTAAATATTTCATTTTTATTAATTGTAATTTAAACTTTCTTCTGTAACATTTTAATAAAAACCAACAAATTGAATTAACAATATTTAAATAATAATTATATACATTTATCGTTATAATTTAAACATTTTTTTTCATTAATGATTCCTTTTAGGATTATTTTTTAATAGACTAATAGTCAATGTTTGCTTATCAGTTATTATTTCACAATTGTTTATGCACATTTACTATTTATTGAACATACATGTTAATTGAACGGAAAATCGTAGTACATTTTCCAGGAATTTTATATTATGTACAGAAGTATCTATTTGAGACACGTTTTCGGAGCTTTATTGATTTTTGGGCTGTCGTGCAGTACTTTATCTTATAGCGCAGGTCAATTTATTTTATTTAATATCAGAAGAAATGTCCCAAGTTGATCGTATTATATATATTTTAATTGTTTCATAATAGATAAAATATTAATGGCCATTGTGGATTCACAGCGCAATTTCCAAATTGCATTATTTACTCGTATGTCCCAAGAAATCACATCTTAATCCCAACCCCCACATCCAATATTCCAGTTTTTTTGAATTTAATAAGCGAACTCTATTATAGGGAGTGCAAACAATTTCCCGAAAGGAAAACTTTTTAATTTATTTCCAGATAAAGTTCCTTTTGAACTATATATGTGTGTTTTTATCATAAAAGCGGAAGGAAGAAAAGAAATCAATTATGAATTAAGTAAATGATTTTATTTTATCGTTGAATAATCACTTTTCTACGTACATTCAAATGATCTAATTTGGGACAACATTATTATACTCAATAATATTTACTTCGACTAATAACACTCAACAATAGCAATCAATTGTTAATAATAATATGATATTGTTTAATAAATAATGTATTATTTTGAAAAATTATGGCAAATCACTAGTTAGGACAACAATACGAAGATAATTTAGAAAATTTAACTAATAGTATAATTCAATTACACTATTCAAATAAATAAGTTTCGTTTTTCAAACGAATCTGAGTAATCTTCACTGGACACATAAGACGTATTAGTATATACAGATTAATTTACAAAAATTCTACTATTATATACAAAACTCATTTTTTTTGGAAGGTGAACATACTAATGAAAAAAATAAATAGTTTACAAGATTGAAAATCTTATATAAAATTTAACTAAATGCCTTAAAATATGATTATTGGTGTATATATTACGTGCGATTTAAAATTCTTGAACTTACGATGCGGCAATCTTTTCACAAATAGCATTTGTAAATTCTGAACATTTTGCATTACCGCCTAAATCGCCAGTTAAAAATTTCGCTTCTTTTATTGTTTCGAAACAGGCACGTTCAATAACGGAAGCATGTTGATTTAATCCCATATATCTTAACATCATAACAGCGGACAATAGAAGAGCAGTTGGATTGGCTTTGTCTTGACCAGCAATGTCCGGTGCTGTGCCATGTACGGACTCGAACAGGGCACCATTTAAACCAATATTGCCGGATGGCGTTAAACCCAAACCACCAACTAAACCGGCACACATATCAGACAAAATATCACCGTAAAGATTAGGCATCACCAATACATCGTATTGGGAGGGGTCTTGTACCATGTTAAGGCAAACTGTGTCCAAATAGCGCTCTTCAAACCGTATATCGGTATTCTTTTTCGCCATTTCACGGCAACATCTCAAGAACAAACCATCAGACATACGCCTAATTAAAATAAAAAATTAAATCAAAATCAGACTAAACGCAGCAATGGCTTTAATACATAATATTTGCTTTGTGTACGGCGGTAACTTTTTTTCTATTGTTTTCTTTGGCATATTGAAAGGCGAATTCAGCGACACGCATTGATGCTTCTTCAGTAATCAATTTTATACTTTGTACAACACCTTCAACGATCTCATGTTCAATGCCAGAATATTCACCTTCAGTATTTTCACGAATGGTAATAACGTCAACATTATCGTACAACGTTTTATAACTGAAAAATCACTTTAAAATAATTTCGTTGCCTTTATTTTCCTTCAAATCCTTACCCTTCTAAACTGCGACATGGTCTTACGTTTGCATACAAATTAAACTCTTTTCTGAGCGCCAAATTTAGCGATCTATGTCCTTTTCCTACTGGTGTCATCAATGGGCCTTTGAGGCCGACTTTGTTTCGATTCACTGAATCGATGGCCGATTGTGGTATGCCGAATTTGCCATCAGGGCCCTAAAATGGCAAACTTAAATTATATGTACATCAAAACTGGATGGAAATGTGTTTATACTTTAACTGGGGTAACATCGACGGATTCCCATTCGATGGGCACGTTAGCGGTGCTGAAGATTTTTTGAACAGCTGCTGAAATTTCCGGTCCAATACCATCGCCTGGTATTAAAGTGCATTTTTTAACTTCACTACTAAATAAACGGTTTCCTATGGAGGTTTTTGAGGTAGTCTGCAATTGAAAATAGTATTATTGTAACAGTTAATTCAACTTATAAATGGAAAAATGAATTTCTTAACGTCTCTTATGAAAAAGGTTATGTAATCACTCACAATTTGAATGTTAGAATGTGTTGAATTGTTTTCGGAATGCTTTAGATACTTTGTTAAATTTGATATAAAGTCTGTAACTGATTTTCTATTAAAAATTTGTTTCCAAAATCCAGACATATTCGTATTATTAAAAATAATTTCGGAGAATTGTACGTTGTGTAACAACTCGTGATGTTTAATGTTTTCCGATTAATTTTAAATAAAATTGATTAGCAAATGGATTATTTTACTTACCAAATTTCTTAATATTCTTGATGCCATAGTATAATTATTTTTTAAAGTATATATTTTTTAAAAAATTAGAATAAAGTTAAACAAAATTTTAAGTCACACGTTTGTCCCTTTTGACACATTTGGGAGTGTGTTCAGAACTTCAGAAATTGAATGGATGGTGGCTAAAATTACGTAAATTATCTTAAATTCAAAATCAGAAAAAAAGATTAATTTATAAAAAATTATCTATGTGGAAACTTTTAGCATTTATTTAAATACATACACATGTACGTCTAATAAGCAGTCTGTTATTTATTGGGAATATCAATGATTAAATAACCAAAGAAAGAAATTTGTTTATCTTATTTGTCTTAACTTTTTTATCTGCAATGCTAATAATAAATTGCTGTAAAAATCATTAAATTGTGTTTTGTTACATTTTCATTGTCTATTAGAAAGGACAAAAGATGTAATATTTTTGAGAATATTAAATAAAATTTTGAATTAAAATTTATTTGCGTAAAAATTTACATTTCTTATATTGGCGATCCCGATTAGAACTAGAATGAAGTTAGGAGATTTACATTAGTAAATTCAAAATAATATATAAAAAATATTTGATATTTCTAATTAATTTCACTTAAAATCATTTTCTTTAACATTTAAACCTTATAATAATGTATAAAAATCGTAAAATGCTTGCTCATAAGAATCTGCCGTTAAAAATGAAACAAAATAGGGAAAAACGTGAAATTGATTCTGATAGATTTAAAAGATTGACGGTAAGTAAACGATCTTCAACGATATAAGAAAAACCGCCAATATTTTTTTAGATACCTCCAAATTTTCTTTCTCTTAACACAACATTAGATTATTCCAAATTAAAAGGTATCTGCAGTAGCGATTTGTTAGCAATAAATTGATTTTATTTTAACTTTAGATAAGAAAATCAAGTGTACCCCATTCATTCAACAATTTCGTAATAGCACCCCAGAAATTGCTGACGAAAGTCAGTGTCTATCTTTAGGGACTGGCGTTGATGATTTAGATTATACCAAATCAAGTTCTTCAAATAATTCTCATTATATTGACACGAAACCAAAGAGCCTTTTTAAAGAAATCAACGAAAAATATGAGCTGTTAATCTTAAACAGTCAACGGGAAACATCACCAATAAATACTACAAATTGTACGAATATTCAATCTTCGCATTCATTTGGAGACGATATTATCGTCGAACAACAGCCTGTACATAATAGTTTCTCAAGAAATTTGTCCAAAAGGATTCAAGTACGATTTAAAAGAGACAGTTTCACCGAGTGTATAAAGAGCGTTCGCAAACGCATACAGGAAATTGACAACGCTATATCTGGTGACAAGAAGCAAAAGAAGAAAAGCATGGATTTAAACGAAATGGATTTCTCGAAAATCAATGATTTACAAGATGATGAATTAATGGAACTCGTTCCTCCAAGTTTGTGGGAGTATGAAACACCAACAAAACAGAAAATCCTCACTCCACAATTAGCAGAAAGTAGTATTAAGACCGCTCTTATCCAACCAGCAAAAGATCGTCAGAAAAGTTCGTTGTATGAAGTGAAAACGAACAAATTGAGTTTAAATAGACATAACCCGCACAAGAATATCGGTATTGATTTGAAATATTTGGCGAATGAAGTAAATGTGAGTAAATTTACGGATCATGGAATAGAAAATTGTGCTTCTAGCAGTTGTTTTCCCGAAATGAAATGCGATGTGTTGAATGAAGACGATAAGTCAGAAAAAACTGTAAATATAATTGATAGAATTTAGAAAATTAACGAATTACGTTATTTGTGTTTTTTTGTTAGGTTTTTCAACCAATTATTGATCAGCCTAAGAAGAAATTCAAGTCATTAAAAAGATGCAGAAGTGATAGTTTAGAGAGATTGAAAAAAAGTCATATTTTTGAAGATAGTACGAATCAAATAGCTTCTCGTTCGGAAGATTTTTATTTAAATAATGTAACTTTTGCTCCATTAAATTATGACGATGCAGATAAAGAAAATAAACTACCTTTCAGTTTTGAGACGCCAACAAAACGTAAAATGTTTAATTTCAATAATAGCAGTAAAAAATTATTCGATTTTAGCAATTTGAATTGATATAAGGTGGAATATTTATTTGTTAGGGAATATTGTAATATAATTTATATTTATTAATAAATTTATTTAGATACGCTAGTGCAATGTCTATAGTTTTAAATATTTACGATTCGTACGTATAAATATGAAGTGATTTTAGTTGTTCCTCGTAGTTTCAGAATCAGTATTTTTTTTGTTAAACTTGATAAAATAAAATACATTCGTATACATAAACAGTTATTTTATTTCAATTTTTCACAAATTGTTTGGATTTCAAAGACTGTTTTATATGCATAACAAAATTGTTCATATTTTAAATTTTATTTATATGCATATAAAATGCGCCCTTTAGCTAATATACTTTCATTTTTTGAATATAATATTTGTCTTTGTCATTTTTTCTCAATTTAGCAAAAAAAAAGTTAAAATTAATTTACGAAAAATAAATTTAATGTACTTGAAATACAGTTTTTTTACTCTAATAGTCACATTCATAATAAATACATTTGTTAACATGTTAGTTTACATTTCTAAATGGCGTTACTAGAAAAGCAAGTCGGCAGAAATATGTTTCAGATGTACAAGGCATTTTGTTGAGCATAAGAAAACAAAATATAAACTTTTATTATTTATAACACAGCCCAACTACAATAAATATTAAAATTATATAAGTACTCTAATAACAACAATTACTTTTGCACTAATTTGCAGCACTAACCGATTTTATATATTTTCTTTTATTTAATCTCGGCTGTTTCTCATGCATATCGATATAATAACGAGAGAATGCCTTGCACATCTTTTATATACACGACACAAAAGAAACTATAATGAAAGTATTGCTTTGTTAAAGAATTTGATTTTGGTAAAAAGTTCCTAGTGTTAAAGAAACTTTCCGAAATTTATAAAAATATAATTCGGTTGTAATACAATTAGATTTCGTAAAAAAGTATAAAATTTATTTCGAATTCTAAATAATATTGAATCTGTGCAAAATAAAAGCCAAAGACAAAGTACATTATGTATTCAAATGGCAAAAATACGGTTTTAAAAAATGGCAAGTTATTTTCACTTTTCTCAGTTCATTTACACAATTTACATATGCCACTCGTTACACAATTTTTCCAAAAATATAACAACTCTAAATGCCATTTGTGTCATCAAACAAAATTCTTTCCAGAGAGTAAATTACTAATATAAAGAACAACCATTCTATAAGCAAAAGAAAAACAATAATCTTAAATATTTTACTCTTAACACTAACTTTGTACATATTTATGTTTGGAGAAAAATAAACTTATAGAAAGACAGCTAGTGAGACTTGGTGTAGAAATATATGTGCAAAAAACATTTATAAAGTTGTATAATTGTATAATTTTAGAATTGACCAATTTTTTATTTCTTAAATAGTAAAACTATATAATTAAATAAAAATAGTACTTAATGATAATAAAATAAAAAAACGAATAAATTAATACTAAACTTATAAGTCGTTATAAGTAGGTCGACAAAAAAAATCAAAAAAACATGATAAATATAAGGAACGATTGTATACAGTTACGATGAATGAAAAAATACTTTTCTGTCCTAATAACAACAATATAACAAATATAATAATAAAGACACTTTTCTAAAAATCTTTGTGTGATCAATTTATTTATATGTACTTATTTTATCACCCACTCTTATTTACACATTTATTCAAAATAGAATTCTCTAATTATAATAATCAATCTAAAATCATCATTTAAAAATCTTTAGAAAAGTGCATAAATGGCTTATTCATTATATTTCTTTCATATTTTGTTAAAATTGTTACTAACAAATTTACAATATTGCGGCATTCTCCATATTTCTACTGCTAGGAATTAATGGACTTAAAGCACCAGCTGTTTTTTGACCGAGCTCTATTTCGTAGTGAGTGTCCAATGGGATACCTAAACAAATAAAACAGATTGGTGTTAAATTATTTATAAATTTCATCATGAACACTTACTTGTATCAACTTGTGTTTTGGAAGGTATAAAAGAAGCCACGAAAAGGGCACATATGACTAGAAATGCTCCAAAAACGAATGGCGGACCAGGCACAAGCTGAAAACAACATTAATTCTTTAGCATTTTGACGCAATTAATTAAAAAATAACAATTTATACCTGTGAGTATGGTTCGAACAAAGGTGGAGTAGAATGTGTTGCATTTTGGTTGTTTTCACCATCATTTAAATCAACATGAAACATATAAAATATAAGTCCAAACATGGCTGGACCTAATCCATTACATAAACCACGCATTCCAGTTACCATCCCTAAGAAATAATTTGAAAATATAATAAAATAACCATTGAACAGCTGTAAAAAATAAATTACCTTGTACGACACCTTGTCTATCGGCCGTACTATGTATCGAAACAAATGCAGAAATGGCAGGATAAGTTATTGAACTCATTGAGGCCAATATACCAGCACCCCACATCATCCATGTTGTTGTACCAAAGCCATACCACAACAATTGCAACATTTCAAACAATAAACCCAACATTATTGTATGTTTGGCTCCCAAATTTTTAATTAAAATACCTACAAATGATAATTTTTACAATAAAACGTTTTGTGGTAATTAAATAGGGTAATTTTTACCCAAACACAGTTGGGTCATAACGGCAAGTAGACCAACTAAACCGACAAAAACAGCTACCATCGGAGCACTCCAACCCATTACCAATTTTAAATAAACAAAAATACAACTATACTGGCCGGCTTCTGGTAAATAGGATAGAAATACAGCGATGCATAATAGCAATATTGTCGGATCTTGGCCGACATTACGTAAAGATGCAAATGGATCAGCTTGTTCCCAACTAATTGGTGAAACACGCACTTTTTCTGGTAAACTTTCTGGTACAGCAACTAATATGAAGAATACATCGAGAATTGCTACAGCTGTTGCAAGTGCTACTACCAATGATACCGACCATCTGTCAACAATATTATATTCTATTTAATTTTATGAACAAATTTTTTCACAATAAATACGAAATTTTTCAAATTCTCTGGATTGATTTTAACGTAATGTTATAAATAACTAATGATAATTATTGATTTATGATAAATGGATACAATGACAATGTAAAATTTATTTTTATCATTATTTAAATCCTAAGATGTGTTTATTTTGTAACACGCGAAATTATTAATCCTTAATTAATAATTTCAATACGCAGATAATAATGTATGACTAAAAAAGAGCAACAATGTTTTAAAATAGTTGAGACAATTTTATTATTTTAAAAATAAATATGATAATAAAAATCTCAAGTTTATTAACAATAATAATTTTTAAAACCATTTAACTTTTGTCAATTTTGCGCAAAATCTTCATACAGATAATAATTTAACTTCATACATTTTTACAACATTCATATAATAGTTATGGCTTGTAATTTTTGGAAATAAACACGCAATCACATTTTTACGATATAACGATATGAATAATATACATATATATTTAAGTACAAATTATGACATTTTTGATATTGGTGATATTATTTTCAGAATTTCATAATCATTAAAAAAATTTTTATACGTACATACATGTTATGTTTTATCATCAAATTCATTATTTTAATTAGGGTTTGAGTCATTTTCAACTTGATAAATTCGTGATAACTAAATAAACAATTTGCGTGTTACCTTTCCATAAGATATGCTCCAAGGGCCGGTGATATGACCATACTAGCTGCAAATGTACCACTGACAAGACCATAAGCAAGTGAACGTTCTTTTTCATCGGTTACATCAGCAACGTACGCAAATACAACACTAAATGTTACAGCAAAAACACCCGAAATACTAATCATTGCGAAAAACCAGAACGTATTAATTGTCATTAATGGTATAGGTAAACAAGTGAAGAAAACAGTTATAAGAAGAAATAATTTTCTACCACATACATCCGATAAAGCACCAACTAATGGTGC
The DNA here is from genome assembly GCA_004796505.1 of Oryzaephilus surinamensis. Classification (NCBI taxonomy): domain Eukaryota; kingdom Metazoa; phylum Arthropoda; class Insecta; order Coleoptera; family Silvanidae; genus Oryzaephilus; species Oryzaephilus surinamensis. The sequence continues at coordinate 28,057 of SSSI01010445.1, forward strand.
ACTTAAAAACGATAATATACCCTTTATTCCCATTATTAAGCCATTCATAAGGAATGTGTGATCGGGAAATGTATTATTTAATACTGATATGAGTGGCATTGTTAAGAGACCCCAGGCGAAAAATTCCAAAAAGATAACCACCAAGGCATGGTACAGGCTTGGAGAACCAATTCCAGATGTCTGTAACGAAATTTAGATTATTAGGTCAAAATTTTTTTTATTCTTATAAATTATAATTAACAGGCACATTTAACTTAATCAGTTTGTTATTGATTATTCAGGAAGTGAGTTTTTACTACTATTTTGTCCAAAAAAACATTATAATTAGCAATGCCATTATCATAGACAATGAGTTAATTAAATAAAATTGAATATAACTGGAAAAATTATAATTGTTTTTAAAGTCAAAGGAAAAATAGGTCATGTTATTTGTATAAAGTTAGATTTTATGGTTTATTTTTCAAGCTAATTAAGAGGAAATTTTAAATATGTACAACACATTTTTTGAGGATAGATTTTGGTCTGTTTAAATAAAATCTGTATTACATTTGCCATTTGAAATCAATTAAAAAATTTCATCATTATTTTTTATTAAAAATTGATCTAATCAAACAAACAATTTTTAACTTACTGGAATAATGGATAAATAAAGTTTCTTGAAACGGCGAAAATCGAGAACATATTTTTTTATTAGATAGTAAAATATTAACATACACATATCATACCGACTAAATTTTTTATACTGTTTTTAATCATAAATGGCCCCAAACATTTTTCTATTTGGAATATGATAAAAAATATTACAATGATAACAATTTTCATGCAATAATTTTATTAATGTGCATAGTTTTGACATTATTTGATAATAGTTTAATGTATCAATCATCCTATCCGAAATTTTAATACATTTTAATCTAATTTAGAATTTGGCTTATCCGTATTTTCATATAAATGTATATAAAAAATTTTCATTCGATGGCTTGGAAATTAATACAATAATCACGGACAATACAAATAAATCTAAATTTTTTAATGATGATAACAGTTTATTTCTGCTCCAGGCACTTATGTTATGTTTGGTTTTTATAGATAACAATTGTAATCAACGAATCAAATCTGTAGAAAAAGGCAGTAAAATCTTGAAATATCATTTGTGTTAATTAATTACTAAAAATGTGGGTTGAAACTATAACAAATTTCAATTTACAAGAAAACTCTGGTACGTTTAAATATAAATTACCTATCTATTTTCATCAAATTCGAAGGAAAATATTAAAATTATTATCATAACAATTACATAATTTGACAATACATTCTATAAATTCTATAAAACAATAGAATTAATACCTGTAGACAAAAATTATTACATATAGATCATAAATGTAAGAAACACATAAAATTAATGTTTACTGTATTTTTATGCGTTTAAAATTAATCATTAAACAAACAAGCGTTTCCATTTTTACTGCATGGGAAGTACTATTAAAAGATAAATAACAGTACACTTAATATGGAATAGTTATTCAGGTGAAAATTTTTGCGAAAATTTCTGGGAAATTGGGGAAAACAGGAAAGATAACAACAATAGCTGTATAGAATGTCACTTACAATCACAACTCCATCCTTAGCAATTGATTTTCTTGATCTAATTATCATCCCAGCCATACGTTTCGATGGTTTGGCCTTCATTTTTCCGTAAAATTTATTCAATCAACTAAATATTAATTATAATTTTATAATCTTATATCACTTTGGCAAAATCATTTTTCCGTTTTATTATCGACTGATTGACACAACATTATTACCCACCTAACCTTTTCACTAAACCCGAAATACAGTGTGCTCAACTTAGGAAACAGAAAAGTTTCCAGTTGATTAAATAAAACACTAAACACAAAGCTGTCAAAAATATTCATTAAAAGTTTATTTTTAGTGATTAATGTTTTAATTTTTCTTTGTATTGAATTATCAACTATTAATTCGGTTTAAAAATGTCTTTAGAAATATTACAGGCCGATTGTAAAAGGGCCACAAACATTTTAGTTGATTTGAATAATACAGAACTTGACGAAATTATAAATAATGATGAAAAAATTGAAGAACTTATTTCTGGATTGGATGAGGTTGGTCTTTTGTATTGGAATTTATTTAAAAACTGAAATAATACTGTCCTTTTAGTCATACTTAAAAGAAATAGAAAATGAAAAGGAACGTTTATTAGCTAGTAATAATTCAATGGCTGAATTTAATTTGAATAGAGAACCAGAATTAGTTGAAGGTCGTGATAGATTACAACAATTATCCGAAGAGGGTGAACAATTAAGTAAAACGGTAGAAGAAAAAATGAAAGAATTTAGTAACAATATTAATTTTTGTAGTAAAACACAAAGTGTTCATTTTTGTTTGTATTTTAGGGGAAAAAAGTGGAGATTTATCGATTGAGACAGCATTAGCTTTATTACAAACAGCAGCAAGTGAAATGGAGGAAGAGTCTGATAATATTGCTAAGAAATTTTTGGATGGCGATACGGATTTAGATGAATATTTAGATCGGTTCTTAACAACACGAAAACTAATGCACATGCGACTTGTCAAGGCTGAAAAATTGGCCAAAATTTTATCTAGAGATCCTCAGTTAAACAATGTGCCTACATATATTAACGCACCACCAGTTAACATCAACACAAACTATTTCCCCGGCATCCCGAATCCTTTAAACCCAAATCCGATAGCTAGTAATCCTGTACCTTATCCTACTGGTCCATTAAACATGCCAATGCCTTCAAGTTATTTCCAAAATCACTATTAAAAGTGTTACAACTGTTTTCATTTGCCATTTTTGTCAACAAATATCGTTATAACGTCTCAAATTATTTTATAATTATAGCTCTATATATGATAATGTTATAAATTAATGCTTTTTTCTTATATTTTTTTTACTTTATGTAACTTATGTAAAACGATAAATATAGTTTGTAAATATTTATTATAGAATATCTATAAAATAATATAATTCTGTCACCACATTCAAACAAGTTGTGATAAAATGTGTTAAATACGATGATTTTAAATAAATTTCTTTACATTTAGGTGCTGTTAGTTTAAAATGAAACCAATCTGTATCTTAAAATAATATTTTTTCTATTTTTCTTATACGAAGCATATTTACAATTAATTTAATTGCTGCTATTGTAGTCCATTACTTTTAGTCAATGGTACATACAGCAGCATAACCACCAATGCCTACAAAATATACAATTTTTACAAATTTATAGTTTTATAAATTAATTTAAAATGAAACAGTCCTAAGAACGCACATCAATCAACTTTGTTTTTTAACACTATCTGCATTTGTATTGTTTATGTTTCTAACAACATCGTGTGAGGATGAATTAAAAAAGGACGTACAGATCAACAATAATACTCCAATTCCAAGTATTGCATTCTCCCATTTTCTGTGATCTGCATTAGATTGTCTCTGTGCTTTGAATTGTTCATACTTCCTTTTGTTTCTCATGTCCATGTTGAACGTGGCTTCATAGTGATTTTTGGACCACTCATCAAAATTATAAATTGGTGTACGGCCTGTCGGTGGTGGTCGAGTTCTTTCATCTCGAGATTTGTAAAATTTATTTGTAGGTTCATTGGACGAACTTACTGATGGTGAGCCTCTAACAAACAATCCTGAAAATGAGTGGGTTTATTCACTGTGTTAGTGGGTAGATAGATGTTACCTCTGTCATATAGTTTTCGGCTTTTTACATTGCCTAACACTTCGTATGCATCAGTTATATTGCGGAACTTTTGTGCATCGTCTTTATTTTGACTTCTATCTGGATGATACATCATCGATAGTTTGTAATATGCTGCCTTTATGTCAGCCTGTGTCGCTTTAGGTGACACACCTAAAGCTGCATAATGGTCTTTTTCCTTTAATAACCCATTAGATATCCTAAATGAACGCATTTGTTGATAAATAAAAGGATAAATTGCTGTTAACGTTTTCGTGTATTTTTCTATATTGTTAGCCAGATACATTTTTTTCGTTTGATACATTTTTTCTCAGATAGTGTTTTTATGATAAAATTTATATTTTTATTTTTGAAATAAATGAAAAAATTACATTATAACCAGTTACATCATTGAGTTTGCACTATTTACACCAACTGAAAATTCAAATCATATGTTTCCTGTCAAAATTTCAAAAATCGTATGTGAGGATTGAGTTAAGACAAACTGTACATTAGTTATTTGTCGTAAATAAAGCAATTAAAAAGAGAGAACAAAAAGATATGTTGTCTTTTATATTATCGTTCCATATCACTTTATGATAAATGAAACACAAATGAGAATTAAAAAAGGTTTAAGTTTATTAAATATTGTGCAGTAAATACTAAACACGTTGTGATTTTTGGTGTTTTTGTACGAAAATTGATAAATTGCTTGTATACCTAGATGTAAAGTTGCATAAGTTACTTCTTTTTCTAGGTTTTCATTTACTGGAACACGTTCAGGAAATTTTTTAATTCACAAAATTGTTCCCAGTTTTTATAACCTAATATACAACATTTAATTCATCTTTAATTCGAAATTTATTAAAGAGAAATAAACGGACTTTTCATAATTATTCACACAACTTAACTACTTAACTATTTTTTATCATGAAGTCCTTCAGTAAGTCCAAAAGACTTTTGTTAGGTTTAAGTGCTGTTTCCGGAGTAGCAACTTTATATTGCATTAATAATCCGGACAAGAGAGTGTTTGCTTCATTTACAACAAATTATAATCCATCAAACAATGGTAAATGGGACGAAAATTGGGATCAGTAACTATTGCTTAATTATAATTTAATTTATATTACATTATTAAATTTTTAGTCGAAGTCCTTCTGCATTACAAAATCCCAAAAAACTAGCAAATCTAACAGACGATGAAAAATATAAAAACGATAAATACAAACCGAAAGCTGTTCGGCATTTGATTTTAATACGCCACGGTCAATATAACCTGGATGGTAAAACCGACGCTGATAGAATATTAACAAAATTGGGGCGCCTACAAGCACAACATACTGGAAAGCGTTTAAAAGAGCTCAGTATTCCATTTACATCAATGGTGAAGTCTACAATGGCTCGAGCTCAAGAAACGGGTTCCATTATATCTGAATCAATACCAGATGTACAATTTTTAACTATTTTTCATTTATAAATTAATAATTTATGTAAAATTAATAGGTGCCAGTTTCACATTGCGACCTGCTTCGTGAAGGTGCCCCAATTCCTCCTGAACCACCAGGCAAATGGCGACCAGAGTTATATGTAAGGTTTAAAATACCAACAGCAATTAATAATTAAACTATGTATTAAATACGTTAGCAGTTCTATCAAGACGGAGCCCGAATTGAGGCCGCTTTTCGTCGATATTTTTATCGTGCTGATGTTACTGAAGAACGTGATACGTATACTTTACTTGTTTGTCACGCAAACGTTATTAGATACTTCGTGTGCAGGTAATATTCAAGTTTTTCTACTTTTTGCATAGACTATTGATTGATTTGTTTCATTTCAGAGCTTTACAATTTCCGCCTGAAGCATGGCTTCGGATATCCTTAAATCACGCCAGTATTACGTGGATTTCTATAACGCCAAGTGGAAGATGTATTCTTAGAACTTTAGGCGATACAGGGCACATGCCACCAGAAGCTATAAGCTCTTAAAAGAATATTGAAAGTGCCAGATTTTGATACGTATTGGACTTTATATTTGAGTATTTTTGAACTTTGTAAGATTTTATTATTAAGATCACAAGATTGTTAGACAATTAAGTACTAAATATCATGTATAATGTTTAAAATATATTAACAATAAACAATAATATATCATTTTGAATATTTTTTTTACTTTTCTGTGTGATCTTTTCCGAATCCGATTAAGTGTAGTACAACCAAGTACTCCAAGTAGTGCAGAGTATTAATTTATAAACGTACCCATTTCTAAACGTCAAAAATAACGCATGTTTCAATAAGTGAGGTTATGTTTATGATACTTTTGAGAATATTTTAACGAATTATAAAGAAAAATTAATTATTTTATCGTATTACTGGTCTTATTAAATGGCACCTACAAGTATGTTTCCAAAACAATATTAGGGTCGTACTGTTTATTTATCGCATAAATTTCCAGATAAAAAGCCCATAACTAAAGAATTTATTAAAGAGAAGTTGCGTGAACGTAGAAAAAAATCAAAAGAAGTGTTAAAACAGAAACGTGCACGACTTGTTTTGAAAAATTTACCATTTAAAGCAACTGAGGAAAATTTAAAAGAGTATTTTGAGAAATTTGGAGAAGTTGTTTCAGTAGATTTATTAAAAAAACCTGATGGTAAATTGGTTGGTTGTGGATTTCTACAGTTTAAATTAGTACAAAAGGCAGCTAAAGCTAAGCACCACACAAATGGTAAACAGTTTCTTGGTAGAGAATTAAATGTAGATTTCGCAAAACCAAAAAATAAATTCGTAAAAGAACTTAAGCAGCAAAGAATTAAAATTGAAAATGAAATTAAAGAAGAGCCCATCGATGTGGACGCTATTAAAGAGGAGGAAACTGATGAAAAACCTTTAGATAATGATATAAAAACTGAAGATTCAGTAGAAAGCAATTCAGATGGTGACGATGAAGAAATTCAAGATGAGGAAGATGACAATGAAGGTGATATTAAAGAAGAAACGCAAGAAGAACAAAGACCTCGAGTATTTTCCAACGATATTACTGAAGGGAAAACAGTTTTCATTAAAAATGTGCCATTTTCTGCTACTAATGACGATCTGAAAGAATGTATGAGTCAATATGGTCCACTTTATTATGCTTTAATATGCATGGATAAATTAACTGAACATTCTAAAGGAACAGCATTCGTAAAATTTAGGGTATTTATAAATTTTCCACATAAATTACGTGCAAATTAATTCGTTATTCAATTACAGTATAAAGAAGATGCCGAAAAAGCTTTACAAGCAGGAACTGAACTGACTTTACAAGGAAATATTTTAGACTGTCATCCAGCTTTAGAACGTAGTGAAATACAACATAAAATTGCTGACAAAAAACAAGAAAAAAGTGCACCGAAGGATTCCAGAAATTTATATCTCGTAAAAGAGGGAGGTAATAAAAGTTTAAATCATCTTTAAGACAATTCGAGTGTAGAATCATGTTGTTTTTAGTTGTTTTGGCGGGGACGAAAGCAGCTGAAGGAGTTTCAGCTAGTGATATGGCGAAACGTTTACAATTAGAACAATATAAAACGCAAATGCTTCGTAATTTGAATATGTTCGTATCAAAAGAACGTTTAATTATACATAATTTGCCATCAAGTTGGAATGACAATAAATTGCGCATTTTATTTAAAAAGTATGCAGGCGATGGAGCTGTTATAAGAGAATCGAAAATTATGCGAGATTTAAAAAATGTAGACGCCAATGGTGTGGGAAAATCAAAAGAATACGGTTTTGTGTCATTTACTAAACATGAACATGCGTTAAATGCATTGCGTGCATTAAATAATAATCCAAATATATTTTCTGCAAGTAAAAGGCCGATTGTTGCATTTTCAATAGAAAATAAATCAATGGTAAATGCGAAACAAAAACGATTAGAAAAATCCTTGCAATACAATCCAAATAATAAAAAATTTAATGGACCCATCAAGAATAACAAGAAAAATTTCTATGACAAGAAAAATAGTTTTGTAGAGTCTAACGAAAAGGATAACTTACAAGACTTTAGTGGTGTTCCAGCAAAACCGGGTACCGTACAAAAAATGAGAAGTCGATACAAATTAACCACACAAGCTAAGTTACATTACGAAAATTTGAAAAAGGAAAAGAAGAAAATTAAAAACAGTAAAAAGACGTTGGCACAAAAGAAAATAGAGTCTATTAAACAACCAAAACAGAAAATTAATAAGAAAGTTAAGGGAAATGATAATTTTGCTAGATTAGTTAATGATTATAAAAAGAAGTTGATGAGCGTTCCGGAAACAAAGAAAACTAAATGGTATGGCTGATGCCTTTGTTACTAAATTTAATAAATTTTAATTAAATTTAATGTGTATTAAATAGTTAAATATCCATTTGGTCTTCTATTTGCTTCTATTTAAATATTTTTTTAACCTCTTTTATACTTTTTATAAATTCCTGCAATATAGTTAATGTTATTACTAGTAGATGGCAAATAAAGCTTAAATTCAAATTTTTAAATAGATTCATTGTGGTAGTAAGTAAATATTTATTTAATTTAAAACTATATAATAAACATTAATTATTTTACTGCCAATAGCTGATTAAACATTAGCAATTCTGATTTGAACAACCGTTGCTATAATTAGCTGTTGCATTTAATTTGTAGGCACAGCTACAGCTGTTGTTTCGAGTTGTATGCCTGTAGCTATTTGTTGCTAAATCGAACACGTTCCATTAGTAACAATCTAACAACATTGTACTAAAACAGAATCCTAATAATTCTATTGAGTACTTTTTTTGTCCTACAGTTCAAGTTTTATTATAAAAATTACTGGTGCATATTGCGAATTTTTCATCACAAAAATTATAATTCATCGGAAATAGAAATGAATAGATTGATTTGGATACAAGTGGTAAAATTTTTTTGAATTTACCAGAAAATTGATTTTAAATGCGAAAATACTGAATACAGAATATTGTTTATTTTTTTTCTGTTTCCAAAAATAGTATCATATATTCCAACTGTTACTCGAAAGTCATTGATATGCAGAGAACGATTGAAACGCATATAAATCCCCTGTCAAAATTACCTCCGATATTTACTTTAAAACTTTTATAAGAGATAATGCAGGTATTTCAATTTCCATATGAATATAAAAAACGATTTAAATTTGCTTTAATGTTGGTTTTTTAAATAACAATCAATAAAACGTGTAATAAGTATTTTATAAATGTGTACACGCAAAGTGGGTGAATATTAGAAAAAAATAAAATCCACTTTCCGAATATGGAACGTTGACATAAACTTTATCAAATAATAAATTAGTCATTAATGATTCTTGCTAACGGGAAAATTTTCTTTGAAAGCTAATATTTGCAATTGAGTGAAAAGCTAGAGTTAAATTTATTGAAGCTTTGTGAAGTTTAAAAGGTCCACAAATTTCAAACAAGATTTCGATGTTTATCTTTTCGTACAGAAATACGCGGCATGTAGTATTAATGGATAATATGATTGCTATATTTACTTATGTTATAAGAAGTTCATTGGCGTCTCTAATCGTGCTTGCTTACGCTTTTGGTTTACATATTCATATGAATAAACTTCATATTCCATATAATACTGTATAATAACACTGTCTATTTGAACACTTTGGCAAATTTGTTTTGAAAAGCCTTTAAAATACATCTCAAGTACAAGAATGGAGATTACATCCATTCAAATAAGTTGAAGAGAAACTTCTTCAACTCGAGATTTAAATTAATTTATGTGGTCAGTAAAAGTTGCGAAGAATCGTAACTCTTCATACAAACATTTACTTATAATGGTAATCAAATGAATTGTCGAAATAATGTTCATGTGGATGGTGCAGAATTCGATCTTGTTGAATGTGTTCATAAGGAATAAGTTATTGAAAAGAATGGTTAGCTGGTGATAATAACCTGTCGAAAACGAGAATAACAATCGACGGTCAAATTGAAGCAGCAGGTTTACTAGAGCTGCATAAGGGTAGGGCGGCGCATCTAAAGTTCGACGACGCCGACGCAACAAATACTGGCGCCGCGACCCATAAAGCTGCGGACTAGCATCATAGTGCGGTGAACTGGAATCCAGAGAACACGCGTACATATCTAAATTTGAATATTTCCAAATATACGTCTTAGTAAATACAGATTCTGCGTTGTTGTTATTCTTAGATAACTTGTTTTATAAATATATTGTACGCCATACAACAAGAGAAAACAAAAATTACAAATGTTTTCAAATTAAATTTAATCATCTTGTATATAATAAACTTTTCATCAAGTTTAATTACTTTGAAATGAAGTATAAAAAACGAAAAATTGTGCTCAATTAGTAGTTTTTGGATTTTGACATTGTGTTTTTTTTCTCTAAAATGTTACATAAATGAAATGTGTTAAAGAAGGTGTTTTAGCGCCGGTAATAAAGAATATGCGGCGTGGAAAAGTATTTTACACACCATGAGCTGGTGTTATGGCTGCGGTGTCCCTGCTGATGCTGGCGGCAGCGCTGGCCCTTGCGGCCCCTGACTGGACCGATTGTCCCACATCCTGTCGTTGTAAATGGACATCCGGCAAAAAGACGGCCATCTGTAAAGACGGTGGCTTTAATGAGATACCGAGCAGTTTAGATGGGGATATGCAAGTACTGGATTTGTCTGGTAATTCCATTATGCGATTACCAAAAGCGGCTTTCAAATCTGTGGGCCTAATAAATCTACAACGTATTTATTTATCAAATACTGGTTTAATTGAAATCCATCGGGATGCGTTCAAGGAGCTCATAATTCTTGTTGAAGTTGATTTGTCCAACAATCAAATATCCCGTTTACATCCAGATACGTTCCATGGTAATGAACGGTTACGTGTATTATATTTAAATGATAACCCGATGCGGCAATTAGTCGAAGCACAATTTCCCCAATTGCCGCACTTACGCAATTTGGATATGAGTGGATGCCGTTTGGAGTTTGTACATAAGAATGCATTCATCCATTTGACTTCTTTAGAAACATTAAATCTAAAAAATAATTTATTACAAAATCTTTCCGAGGGTGCGTTCATGAATTTCGCTCATTTAAAAACATTAATTCTTGATGGTAATCCGTGGCGTTGTGATTGTGAATTGCGTGGCTTTCGAGACTGGTTTTTGGCAAGCAAATTGAATTCCGTTTCTTTGTCGTGTTCTGAGCCCGAACATTTAGTGGACCGTTTGTGGGAAGACGTGTCGGCCGAGGAGTTCGCCTGTTATCCGCAGGTTTTCATTTCACCCCAATTGCAAGTACAAGCGGAAGCTGGTGGCAATGTGAGTTTCGGTTGTCATGTTCTCGGCGATCCGGAACCGCAAGTGTCGTGGCTATATGAAGGATATCCAATCAATCATACATGGCTGGTGATCGAAGCTGAAGAGGGTCTATTGGATAAATGGGTTAATATAAGCGTGTATAATGTTAGTGATGCGGATGTTGGACTGTATACGTGTGTTGCCAAGAATCTACTTGGATCGGCAATTAGTAATGTGACGTTAGTGCTTCCGGAGGTGGTGACTGCAACAACTTTGAGTAAATCAGAAACGAAGATTGTGTGGTGGGGTTTAGTGATTGTTAGTGCAGCAGTTGGTTTTTCAGCTGTTTTCACAGTGATTGCAGTGTGTTGCGTACGTAATCAAAAACGAACACAACGACGTAATATGAAAACGAGTGTTAGTTTTACCGACCAAGAAAAGAAATTATTAGATGTTAGTATAGCAACAACAACGGATCGTGGAACTGGCAGTAATGAGGCACTAAGTCCTGAATTGGAATTGGTTGAGCCGCCAGTACACATCACAATCGAACGGGAACCATTGCCGTTGGCCGTATTCCCACCGCCACCGGAATTTTCCAGCAGCGGCGGCGGCGGCGGCGGTAGTGGATTGCCGACTACCAATTTTGGAAACATCTTTATTTCAGTGTCAGTGAGTCGAGATCCTTCGATCGATGTGTCCAGGTGTCCTGACCTGTTGGACTTGCCCCACAGGCCCAAGCCGGTGTACCATGGCATGGCGACGCTACCACGACGCCCGTGTCCGGTGCCACACTACGACAACATGGGCCCCCGCGTCACTGCTGGCGGTAGTTCAACATTGTCGCTACCTGGTTCTGCTGCTCCAGCTGTTACAGAGCTACCACCGCCCCCGCCACCTCCTAACTGCGTTCCCCTAACCCCAGAGTTTGTCTCTCTCTAATCTCCCTGTGGTTGATCTTCAATTAGTGCCTTTGCTCACATCAATATTATTCATTTATGTATACAAACTACAACTACCATTATATGATTATGTTTGTAATGTTGTTTCGGTGTATATTCCATATTCCAGATGACTCTTACTGTTATTCCTTTATGTAAACCTTTAGATATATTATACATATAATTGTATATGTCTCTATCTGGAAAGTTTTAGCCACACTAATATGTGGTTTCTACCCCCATAATGAAAATTAAGACTTTTTAATATCTAATTCATCATAAGTAAATATATTTATTGTTTATTGAAGATGATAAAAATAAATCAAAAAAAAAAATAATGAAATTCTTCTTTTGTTAAATATAAACGTATTGTTGATCTGTTAGAGATCTAATATTAAATAAAAATTAAAATTTGTAACTAAACCAGTATTTTTTTTCATATTTAGTTTTAATTCAGGCACTTTCCATGCATTTTATATATACAAGTAACAAAACTACAAATTGCATTCATTACTATTGGATATTTATGCGTAACAATATTAAACTAAATGCAAAATGTGTACACAACACTTAATTAGGCACGAGCACAATAAATTGTCCTGTCCAGTGGACAGCACTTCCTGTGAAATTAACTGATCATAACTTCCCGTTTAGTGACTGGTCGATCTCACGCTAATTACAAACATAATTAATCCTGTAATGTTGTAAAACCGATGTTTTGCTACTGTGAATTGTGCGCTGAACTTTTAGCAACAACAATTACGAGTATTGTGCGAATAAACAAAATCAAATTAGAAAATAATACTTAATGTTGCCCTCTATTTTGCCTCCCTTTCACTGTGCTCGCAAATCTATATACATACGTTTGTTTGACAACAAAAGTCTTCAATCAATCTTGGAAGTCAATTATTTGTATTTACTTTGTGCTTAAGCGGAAAGTACAATGTTATTATGGATGACTTCTAGAGGAAGTCATTTTGTTGGTGGCGTTCAAGCGGCAGATGATTGATTCACTAAAGTATTATAAAGAAAAGCACAGATAATACTGTAAACTGTCCGATGGATGGACAGCTTCCCTGATGTTGCAGTCCGTTCTATTACGTTTCTTTCCATTCCATTATGTCTTTTCTCTTTTTCAAGTTAATGATATTTTTCTTGAATCCGATTCACTATAACTTTAAGTTAAACTTTACACAGATATGGCCATTTTGGAACGTACGGAATTCAAACAACCCACTTAACTAGTGCGTGAGCATCGAACACCATACCAACTACCCTAATCCTGCTACAGGTATCAACAGGGTTAGATACAACTTTAAATAGTCCTTTTATCTCGGCTAACGATCTTCTCTACAAAGCTCAATGTTTTCATTCCCAATACTAGTTGTAGGTACACAACATTTTATACCATGGGACTCTGGTTCCACTCTACAGTTCTTATCAGACTGTTTTATCATACGTATATATATATAATATATAAAATGTATGTATTTAATTATTTATACCAAACTCCTATATGGCGTAACTATTTTTAATGTACCTACGACTGTACGAGTATTATAGTATAAAAATAATTCGATAAGTTCAAATCATTGTGTGTGATTCTAAGTAAAAATTGTTCACAAAGAAAATGAAATCGTGAAATGTGGAAATGTGTGTGTGTCTTGTCAAAAGCATCAATCTAGTTCGATCTCTTTCACAAACACATTTCCAATATTATATACATACTTTCATAGACTTTTCAAGTTTGTACAAATCAAGTTAAAGAAAAAAAATTGGTATTTTTGAGTACATTTCAATGACAGACTGATAACAATTCCAAAAATTCTTATATATTCATGTAATATTTTCTTTTATGAAATTTTAGTGGCTTTTATGAATACGAAAAAGGTGAAAAATTCATTCAGTTCACATCATATAAATGTAAATCGGTGGACAGGGTTACAGTTTAACTTTGTATTATTCTTTGATTTACATTATTCATATATTCAGAAAAACATAAGAAAAGAAATAATAATGTAAGATGAAGTTTCTTTACATTATTTTCCAACACAAAAAGACCTATTGATATTAAGTGTTGGAAAATTCAAATTAACATCCATTAGATACTAATTTACAGCGTATATATTTTCTCATTATTTGTACAAAATTTTTTTCGATGGAAAAATGTTCGTATATTATTATAAGTTATAACTGAATGGCGAATGTAATAAATGTAATATTATTGAGATACATGTCAGTGCTGGATTAGATATATTCCATTTGATAAGTATACAGATCGCATCTTCGTCTACGGCTTAGTCGCCTTGAAAAAGAAATAAAACTTGATATTTAGGTGAACGACGACGCTCTATATACAGTAAGTATACGTACCTACGTAGATATTTATATAGGTTTCGTTTTGTCAGTAGAAAAATGATTTAATCATTTAATTTATACCATCCTATCTTTGTTAATTTATGTGTGTTGGGTTTGGAATTGACCCAACTTCCGAAACCGACTTATCGCCATCGTACTAGGATTAAAACTTTAACCTTACTACCCCATCCACCAAGCAGTAAGTATATAAATTAGATTTATTTAGAACAATAAATACAGAGTAATTTGTATATCTGATATACAGATGGATTAATGCAAAAGTACATTAGTGTTGCAGAAATAATTAATTTTCGCACAATTTTGGGATAATTAAATTTTAACATAATTCAGCCTGGTGTGGTTAATTTTTTTTCAAAGTACGTGTATTTATTTCGGTTTTATATTTATACTTTGGGCTAGTACCTAAGTACTTTGTATACTATATTTATTTTATTTTGTCGCATAATTTTGTTCTGTCAATTACATGTTTCCAAGTGCAAAGAAGCGGATGCAATTTCATTATATACCTAGGCATGTTTTCGTTATTTGAATAAACATAATTTCTAACTGTGTGTAATAAATGAAACATTTTTAGTCCATGTAAAACAATTTACTTTCAAAATGTACCCACATTATGAGCCATTTATGAAATGCTTTCAGGTATAATAGATGTAAAAGTACTGAAAGTTTATTACGATGAAACCGTATATTTGGAGCCCATTATTATCATTGTTATAAATTTCAAAATCTTTACATATTTATATTGAAACAATAGATATTAAATATGTAGGTATTCATAAAAAGTTACATTTGTATAACACAACATATTATGCCTTTATATTTGAAAAGCTTTTACAGGTTACAAATTTTCCGGAAAATATTATTTTTTATATATAAAAATGGATATAACAAAGCTCATTATAAATTTATTTTTCATATTTTAACATGGAACAACACCGATTTGATACTGTCCTTTTTTCATTGTTTAAAAAAATTTTATACATCATCTAAATTAAACAACCATAATATTTTTTAGCTTCCAGTTATGTGGTAGAGAATATAAGGTAAGTAAACAAAACAAAAATACTTATTTTTACATATTCAATTATTGATATGGATGTTATATAACTTTATATAAATATATGTATGTAGGTACATGAAAATTTCTGAACATTTTTGTAAATGTCTATCTAAAAAATTTTTTTTATGAGTTAAAAATGATCTTAATGAGGCCAAATATATGCATGGTTCAAGTTATAATAGTATTCAGAAAAATCGATTTTCAATTTTCCACATTTTTCAATTTTATCGCCATTTGGAGGGTGAAAAATTTAAATTTTACAAATGGAGCCGTGATTGGTAATGTTTCTTATTAATTTAGGTATCAGAGACTCAAATCCGTCAGCAATTCTCCTACTATAAACTGTTTTTAATTTTATTAAAGGTTTCTTTCTAGTTCTACTCGGGTTTCTAACTGTACTAAAAACAAAACGGCGGCTGTTTGAAAATTCGCATGTTAATGACTTGTAAAAGTAAAATAAAAAATTTAAAATCAGACTTTTTGCAAAATTAATAGTGCGTTTTTATGAAATAGCTCAATGAATATAAATTCGTTTAGGGCATTGAATTTGGACAAGTAGTGTTTCCAGAATTCCAAAATCGGCTTTTGAAAAATTTTCGTTTTTACTAAGATTTTTAAAATTTTTAAATAGTCATAAATTGTGTGCTAATGAATGAATCGTAATGAGTTTTTGTTATTATATCATCTAATCACCAATTTATAAAATGCTTTTAACTAAAACGTTCTAGCTGCACTAAAAAAAAATTCATGTTTTCACGAAAAAATGACATAGGTAATGCAAGTTTACGATTTTTTTAATTAATTATTTATTAATAACATCAACAAACGTAAAAGCATCATTCAGGAACACCCAAATAGTTAAAGGTCCAAAACTGAAAGCTAAAGTTTTATTTGTGTGTTTGATTTCATGTTTTTTTTGTTTACTGGCAACTTTTATTTGTTTTTATATTATTCTAAAACAAACAAGTAAATTGAAGCTATCACTGTATACGAGTATATATATAGAAAATCAATAAATTTATACAATATCTAGACATTTTAAAAGGAAGTATCATTTTTTAGGTATTTACGAAGAATAATATATAATTCGTTAAAAACTGTGGGTGGTTTAATAACTTCTTGGTTTCAGTGTATTTTGTAAATAATTCTCCACTTGAGGTGTATTTTTAGCCTTTTTAATGGAAACAATGATGTATAAATATTAAAATGAATTAAAAAAGGTAAGAGCATTGTTAAATCTTTCAGTTAGTTTTCGAAGTAAATCATAATTTTTATTTTCTGGGCTACATATAATATGCATGTTTTAAGTAATGTATTCCATAATTTTTTCATAAATGGTTCATGTTATGGTTTAAATGGCCATGAGCCATAGCAGAATTTTTCACCCAAATTTTTTCCCGCATATTTTATTGTATTAAATATCATGTGAATTTTTCTTCATAATACTTAGTAACTTAGTAGAAAAGTACAGAATAATAATAGCTGACTTCAGATTAGACTTAAAAATATATTATTTTAAAATTTTATTGTTGTATATCTTACAAAATTCACACATTATACATATACTTATTTAGAATTTTGTATACGTACGATAGTAATTTCTGAATTATGTGAGGGATTTTGTCGATTTCGTTTTTATTAAAATTTATTCGGGGTTGTTGTTTTAGATTATATTAAATTTCAAAGCTTATTTCTTTAACGAAATTTATGTAAAATATTGTTCGCGTAAACAGAAAATATTTAGCTAATCTCCAGATTTTAATGGTATTAAGAATTTTATTTTGATTATGATCAAAATTACATTAATTTCATTTAAAAATCAAAAAATTTGTCTAATATTTATAATATTGCTCCCTTTAAAGGTTTCAACTTCTTGTAACTGAAAACGCTGTATTGATTTTCTTGTTAATTAATAAATTTGGGGTTGTAAAGCATTAACAAAATTGCGGTGTAACCCCTCTGTAAGAACTTTATATTGCTAACAAACTATCAAAAGTTTGCCAATAAAAACGGATACTCAAATAATTAATTATTCATAATATAATATAAACAATATTTTGTATTGTTTATACTCATAAATCTTACAACACATACATAAAATGTTTTTTAAACTAATTGTGTATTATAATAAGTTGTTACACAACATGTTACATTTCTGCTTAGAAATAAAAAGACTTTTCGATTTATTTATTCCATGTGCATCTCTTTCAACTCTGAAGGGAGTTTGTTGTTTCTTTTCCAGTTTTACGAGTTCCTACATAATTTCACAATGCCTTATGACGTGATTGTTTTCATATTAAAGTATTTTTAACTTTTATCTATAATATATGTATACGAGTTTTATTTCAAAAAAAATGTTTTATTGATGTAAAGAGTTTGTACGGAATAATTTTTTATATACTATACATAGATTTATATAGGAAAATTGTATTAAAATAAATAACTAGAACACAAATTTACTGTTAAAGTTATTTATTAAAGTAGTTAATGCGGTTTTGAATTATAAAACTTATATAACCCATTACTCTTGTTTTCATTTTTATAATAATATTTATATTTAAATCAGTATTATATTATATCATCTTCATTTTGAACCTTATATTATAAAATGGAGTTTTTATGAAAAGTCATTAAATTATATACCTACGTAAAATATATTGTATTATTTTAAAATCCCGTTAATTTTCCAACTGGAAGGCATTTAATATACCTAAAATGTAACTGACAGCTAAACTATTAATTTTCTCTTACAATATATATCAAAAGGTGATAAATCTGGTGCTTTCACACTATCTTAGTGAAAGTTAAATTGTCAAAGGTCCACCAGAACCCTTTCATTTGCATGTTCAACATGAAACTCAATTAGATAATTACAAGTAATTAAGATTTTGTTAAACATACATGCACGTAGAGTGTATCATTTGAAATATATGTATATGCAAAAGGCACTTGAAAAGGTATCTTTGGCTATAGAAAATGTAGAATGAATGTGCTCGTTATCTAAACTAAATGACTGCTAAATTTTGTACCAATATATGCGTGTATAGTTAACTTTTTTTTGTTGCATAATCTTTATTATATTTTAATGGTTCAAGTTTAGGAACTGCCAATTAGGTTTAGTCATATGGAAGTGATTTATGACACTGTATTAACTTTACTCAAACACATTGATGGACATAAATTCCCCATTTTTTGAAAACACAACTTTAATGCGGAACTAATATCGATTGAATTTTTATATAAATCTAACAAGGCTAAAATATTAACCATCACCTGTGAATAGTATTGATTTTATTTTATGTCGATGGCAACACAAATTTTTTCAAAGGGAAAATATTTTCGGTAACTGGACGTACCATTCCATTTTGGTCAAAATGGATTTATAACGTCCATTGGATACGTGATACAGAAGAATTTAAATTTCTGTACTATATATATCGAATGCGTACGATTTTTTAATACCAACCCCTTTTGTACAACATATATGTATATAAAATAAAGTAGGGTTCATAATAAACTTTCTACTTTAGTAAAAAAATGGTGTTGTACGTCTGTACGTAATCTGATATCAAAGACATCAACAGGATTTTGGAATCTTGCGAAGGAGAACGACGTATTGATTTTTTCTGCTTTTAGTTTATCTGTATTACAATTTTTTTATGAAAGAGGAAAAGTGGTGGTAAAACTTTTCAAGTTTATTAATGGATTATGGGTGTGACTGACATATTCTGAATTTTTAAATATATGCAGTACAATGGATTCGTTATTATTGTATACATAAGCAAAAAATTATACAATATTTTCAAATTATCGCTGCAATTTTCTAACAGCATGCAATTATTAAATTACATTTGCGTGAATGCAACCATTAAATTTTGTTTATGTGTGTTGGTGAAATCGGTATACATTTACCTATAAAGAAGCCTTAATCTAGGTAAGCAAGCAATTATAACAATGTAGGCTCCAGAATCCATTTAAGGCAAGAATTTACTCTTACTTTTTGCTTTAATTTAAATGGTAATGTTAAATGATGCATTGTAGGTAATTTAGCAAAAGGGGGCTAGAGAACGCTAAACCTTTTAACGCACGTATATACGAAATTCTGACAAATGCATTGTTTAAGATCCAATTACCGCTTACCATGTTAACTACCAGCCGTTATACAGAGCTGTTATTTTATGCCCAACAACTATACTGAAAAATGCATGCTGTTATTTTCATAATTATTAGCCGTGTTATACTACCAAATCATATTGTGATTGATTTTAGATTGAAAAAACTGTTTTATCAAGTTGATTATGGCAATATCCCAAAATGATTAAAATTAGTTCTTAAGTACACCGTTAATGCTTCTTAAAAACATTTCTTTGTTAATAGTCAAATATTTAATTAAATATACCGTTAAATTACATTTTTGTGTAAAATTATCCCGTGGAGAATATATAAAAATATAATATTAAAACTAAGGGCCAGAAGAGAAAACAGGAAATTCAGTAAGGAAATGACTATACATTACCATAATGTATAGTTTATCAACAGGAGGTATGATAGGGTGTGTGCATTCAACAATTCTACCCCTTATATATAGCATTATTCTGAAATAGTCTATTATTATGAGGAGGTATGTATGTATATGTATAACAAACTGAATATACCTTCAAATATCTAATATAATATTGTAACATACATATTCCGTTATATAGATATCATATAATAATCTATAATGGATTTTGCATAAGTTACATTCAGATAATTATTATTGATAGGAAGTATTGTTTTGTAATGGATGTCATTTACAATACATACACGGGCATCATCAGTTCATTCAATTTAACAACATACGGGTAATATTTGAAATTAATATATACATATTTTTTTAAAATTGACTTTCCTGTATTCGTTTGCTTGTTGGTGTGTAAAATTAATATAAAAAAACCGTAAAATTTTTGTGGAAGTTTGATTTTGATTGTCGATTAACAGTTGAGTGATAACAAAGTTCAAATCCCAAAACTACAATTACAGCCATTATCATGATTAAAGAAGCTTTAATTGGTGGATGGGGCTTAAATAGAGCTTTCCGGAAATGTGTATGTGTACATGGTTATTAGTTCTGAATTCGTTGAAAATTGTGTAGAAACAGTGAGATGGATACATTTCAAAATATATTTTACATTCAAAACCTATCTTTTATACATGCACTTGTATAAATAGAATCTAAATATACAAATAGAAGAATAATAGTACATATATATGCTTTCCACAAGAATCCATTATGTGATAATTTTACATTTTCCTTGGCTGTCGCGTAATTACGTTACGTTTCATTATCTTATATCCAGCCAAAAATAACGCTAAAAGGTTTTTTTCCCATCTACACTTTATTCATTTGAGTGTATTAGAAATGAATTTTTTAAAACAATATCTTCCTTGAAAGTTTTTTAAAAATTATTCTCATTACAAATTACTTTTACACTCTTTGGTATAATCTTTCTTCGAAATCCTCTTATAATAAGATTTTCCATAGCTATTTTTAAATGAAAATTCACTGAAATTTAATATATTTACCTACATAAGAAAAAGTTTTATTTCTTAAATTTTGTGACAGAATGAGACGTTGCTTATTATTTATTGTATTCGTTCTCATGTACATAAAATCATTAACAATGTAATTGTAATTGAGATTTAATTAAATTTTCATTAAATTAGTTAAATGGATATATACCTACTCGCATCAAAAAAAAAATTGTTTGTGCAGTTTTACTTTGTGATAGTTTCAATTCAAAGTGCTTGGATGCTATATTGCACTTGAAATTTCCATGCTAGAACGAGTTTTTCACATAAAAACATAATTTTTATTATGTACACAATTTCAAAGAAAAATCGCTAATTTGCTGTACAAATATTTTCAATAATTTTTCCTGTTTATAACATGGGAATGATTTACTGCTAATTAAAATCTTATTTTCCTAATATTTACTCATATATTGTCGGTTTATGTAAGTGTTGTGTAGGTGGTGTTATGATTAAAAGGTCAACAACAAAACCAAATAAACAGTTAAGTAAGGAAACATAATTTTAGATGAGGAAAAAGGTACCAAATAACCCAAACTTAATTTTATTAATTAATTAGTAGTAAAGAGGAAGTGGATTAGTGACGAATAAAACAACTTGGGGCTGGGTAAGTTTGTGTATAATAATTTCTCTCGTGCGATATAACGTAAAGGGTCGTAGGGACCAAAAACATTTGGAAGCAGTTTATGTTAGGGTAGATGTTATTTGCTTTGACAGATGAGAAATTGACTATGTTGTTATATATGTATATGTAATTTTAGATAATGGCATGGAAGGCTTTTTTCCAGACATGAATTATAGTAAACGAAATACATTTTTTTCTTAATTTTATTATTAAACAATATGGACGAAAAGGGAATGGAAGAAACAAGTTGATACCAATTTTATAAATTTAGTTGGTGTCGACGATGGTATGGGAAAAAATAACACATGACTGAATAAAGGTGGGTAGAAGAGGTTTTTCAATTTTGAATTCTCGGTTAAATGAATTGGATAACATAAAGACGAAGAAAAAATGGTCGAAAAAGAAACGATTTTTGGATTCTGTTTAACCCGTCCAGCCTATATCAGATTTTTATTCAAAACGTTGAGTAAATTTTTTTTTCATCGAGCAGTTTACAAATTGTTTGAATTTATTCAATAAATTTTGTTTTAAATCAGTTTTTTTTTATATCCAATCGAGATTCTACAGTGTTGTGGTATTATCTAATGCAGATACATGTATGAGAATTATTAGTGTTTGATTTGGCTTAGAATTTATGTCATTGTGAACGTGTCAATATTGTGATTACATAATAGATCACACCAATCATGGCTATTATTTGCTATAAAAGCTTTATTAATGATTACCTACCTACAGTTTTGTATTATTATCTGATTGTATTAGAGATAGAAGTAGTATTAAACATGGACTATTGATTTCTATTATTATCTTAACATCAACATTAAATACGCTTTATTATTCCAATAAGCACGTAAATAATTAAATAAAGAGCTGTAATAAACTTTATGAAAAAAATTGACAACTTCAATATTATAACTAACTACTACATATAACATTAATTTCACGACTGACTCACAATGATGTAACTGTAATTTATTGCTCTTATCTCTTAATATAATTTATAACGGATAAGGTTGTACGGATATCGCCCCCCATAATTATTTCGTTAACGCTAACACCCTCGCTTTCAAAAACGAGAAAAAAGCCTGCACACACATCGCATTTATTTTATATTTCTTGAAAATAGTAAATTTAACATGTTTCAAACTGGTTTTACATTTGTCGTAAAAAACTTAAGTATAATTTTCAAAGGTATCGACACAGAGATTCCATTTTCCATTCAAAACATATATTCTCCATGTTGTGATACGGAAAAAAACATTGTTGAACGGGTACGTGCACGTGTAAAAGAACATGAGGTGAGTTGCTGTGCTATATCTCTATACCCGATAAAAATCGTAATTCCTTTTCGGCGAAAAAAGGACATACGTCTGTTTGTCCAGAAGCCAACAACGTCGTATAGCACCGTAAAAAAACCGCCTCACGAACCCCAAGAGCAAAATTAAGTTTCTATCTTATATAGGTGTGCAGAGATGTACGTGCACATGTTCTGCTTATAGGGTTTTTCTGAAAAACTTCTTCTGTAGGTTTGTAGAGCTCGTCTTTTTTTTATATGCAATATGTTTCGGCCAGATTGACCATGGTCAGGACCATAAAATACGATGCCAATTTAATATAGCTTTATAAATTTTTTACATTATTTCCCTTCTTTTTAGACGAGGTGATTTTTTGCTCATATAACTTTTTGTATTTATGTATTTTGCTGCCATCGTTAAGAGCAAAATATTGTGGCCATTTTTTGTTTAATGATGAATAATGCCACGGATGAAGGATATATTAAAGGAGAACGAAATATACTATGTTATTATTTTTTATTGCCAAGTACATTTATAACATTTATAATAAAAAGGAATTCTATATACATATAATGTTTTCATCCTGATTTAAAGTATACCTACATGTTAACTAACTACTATGATAAATTGATAAATTTGGTTGAACAAAATAATTTATTGCGGAAAATTTCGCATAGTCATTTCTGAGTTTTTGAAAATTATTCTTTGCGCCTCCGTCTGTATTTAGTCGTTTTGCAATTGCGTAAATCGTCTAGAAAAGCGTTTTTCCTGCCTATTCACGAAAATGAAATCTATAAACTATGCATCATAAATAATACAAGGATGTGAAACGATACCTAGTGAAAGTGCAATAAAAAAAATCGGTGATATTTGTGAGTTTGATTTTTAATTAAATATGCAGTAATGCCTGATTACTATAGTAAGTAAATGTGGACAATCCGAATGTACATATTTATTTTTTTCCCATTTCACCAAAATCATCAGCTAAATTAACTTTGATTAGTTTTTTGTTTTATCATTCAAAACACAAATATTTAATTTATAATTGTAAACATTTCAATCAGTTTTAATAAATTTTTTAATTACCTAATGCTGTCCTTTTATGAAATTTTCATTACATGAGCATATTGCAGAAATATTTACAAATTTGACCAAATGAAAGACACGTGCATAACTTGTTTATCCAGTTCTTTGATTTATAAAACCTTCTAGAGACCAATATTATTGACATACCATTAATTTAACTGTTTACTACTGGTTTATATTTAGACATATTTCATTTTCTGTAAGCAATTTTTATTCATTCATCTGTAATTGAAATACGTATATCTTGAGTTTGAATATTTGCTTTTTGAATTATAAAAATGGATGTCTTAAAGAGATGTATACTAACGCATGTTGAAAAAACATCCTACATATGTATTCAGAAAGTGATTTTGTAGATTATTGGATCATAATAAAGAATCAGTTTTAATGTGATTTTTATGAACATCATATTGTATTGGGCGGATATTGAGTTTTTGCAAACTTTTTTATTCGCATGTCGTATAATAATACTAAATCCAAATACATAAATCGGTTCAACCAATTGAAAGGAAACAAAACACTCCATTATTTGTAACGTCCATTATTGTCTTTATAACACACAGTGCTTGGGACTTAATATCAAAATATAATCCGATAATTTTGATACAAAATTGTCTTGTTGTGCTGAAAATCACTGAATTATTTATTATATTCTGTTCGAAGTTTGGTCTTTCTGTACTGATTTAATTCAACATCCCTTTTAATAATTCAAATCGATTATGGTCTTTTTTATATTTCAAATGAAGTATGTAAATTTTCATAATAATATATCTTTTTATGAGAATTTTTGCTCTCCTTTTAATTGGAATCACTTTTCAATAGAATGCACTTTTTTTCAAAGAAAAAGTTGTTGCAGTTATATTCTGAGGGTATTTTGGAAATAAAACACGTCTTAAGTTTGCTAGGGGCCTAATAGTCATCCTCGAGAGCAGGAAATAAACGATAGCATTTGTAGTATAATTTGAATGTTCCGGTCCTCTTCGACGGAAATTCTAGACGGTTGATGTCTGTTAGAGACACAATGTTGAAATGTTTGCCATATATATGCATGACTTGCATCATGTTCTGACATATTGAAAGCTTTTCCACTTCCTTCTCCATTTTCATAAATCTGACCATTAGCCGATTAGTGGCAGTATTTGTTGCAAGTGATTAGCCAATTTAAGGTGATGACTACGTCAAACACAAACTTATCCAATGTCTTTGAAAATTAATCATCTGTGTTGGATGGGTGCCTCTACCTAGTTGAATAGAAACTAAATGTTGACTTTTGGCTAAACAAACTTGAATACGAAAACGGATTTTAAAAATTAATGGAATTTAGTTAAGACTGTATGCATACACAGTTTGCAAAATCATTACTTGTAGCTTCTTTTATTTCAACAAATAAATGCAAACAATAGTCATTTGTCGTTTGTGTTTATAAATTTAACTCATACAAATATACATATACTTGTATATGTATAGAATAACAGAATTTCTATTGTTGTTGGACCAGTTACCCGAAAGTTTGTTATTATGCTGCAAATAATTGTCGAATAGAATAGTGTTTACTGAATTCGCAGGATAATAATCTGAACTAAATCAAAGTTCCAAATGCTAAAACAAATTTAATGCACTTTGTTGAATGTTTTCCAAATTTAGTATGTGTTGTATAACTTGTATATAGTCAAATATGTATTGTGTTTACTTTGTAATATGACATATTATTATTTCATTAGAACTGCAGTAACGCAGGGTGGTTAAATCGTTTTACTGCTTTATTTATTCAGGATGCAGCGGATTACAAGGATTTTGCTCCCCTTGTAGGTGTGCAGACCGCGAACATATCACAGTTCACACGAATAGTGTGGGGTGGGCCAAAATGATTTACAATTAATTATAATGGTACGTCCCGAAAAGGAAAGAAATATTTAATTAATCTTAATTGGTTTTAAATTAATATGTCACTAACATATTTCAGTTTAAGGTGCTGTTGACTTTGCAACACAGAAACACATTTAACGTGATAGTAGGAGATATTTTTGTGTTATTTAGAAAGACACATGACAACTTGTATACTTCATGAGTGAATAAAGCTAGAAACTAGAAAAAAGTAATTCTACTTACCATTCTCTTATGTATAACATAAGATGGCACACCACTTTACTAACTTTTTGTGTTCTGAATGAACAAGCGAAATCAACTCGAAACTTTTTTTTTGTTTTATCCAGAAGCGGAAAAGGATTTTTATTCTTTTTTATTTTGTAATAACTGTATTTCAATAGACTATGTTGTAACTTGTAATTATTATATCGTGCTAATTTTGAATTCAGGAAAAAACATTTTAAAAAAAAGAGCTTCGTTTACACTGGAATATTTTTAAAATATTCAGATAAAATATTTTGCTTATGAGTAATGTGTATGGGATATTATTGGTTGTGATGAAAATATACATACAGAAAAAATTAATTTAAATCAAATTACAAACAGGTCGTTACTGTATATAGTATTTTAATGTAAAATTGTAAATACAAGTAAAGTTTTTCTAAGTCCATTCTGATATTGAAAATACGGCAAGGGACGCAGTTTAATCTTTTGACATTCGAGCTTTTTTACCGACCCTTGGTAGCCACAGTGGTGATGTATCATTCTCTCTAGTATTTATTTTGAACACACGAAAATAGATGTTGGTGCTACATTTTCATACGTTGTCGCAACAATACATTAAAACAATTATTCTTCGTACAATTGACTATAGAAATTTATCTGGAAATAAAATGCACCCGTCATAATTGTTAGTGATTAGTTACAAGATAAAATGTAATATATTATATTTTATATTTTTGGTAGCTAGATAGTTCAAGTGTTGTGTCGTCTAAAATTTATTGCCTTATTTATAGCCTATATCATAATGGCACCAGCGGTCCTATTTGTTAAACGTCTAATATTTACGTATTGAGAATTTTTAATAGCTATTATCCAATAACTGTTTTTTTATCATTCCAAATGAAAGAATATTCTTCATAAATTATGATTCACTATAATTTAGTAAATGTATCAACTTCTTCATAACAAACATAGCTTTCTTTTGAAAATGTTTGTTTATCATAAAGTATTCAAATCTTCAGGTATACCTCTATTGCTTATTCATTAGAACTCTCAGGGTGAAGAGGATTGAAGGAAAAAGCATTTCAAGTTATTCATTTAAGAATAACATATAACTACCCAGATTTTGTTTAATATTCATTAGAAATTGATATGCATTCAATATATTCGAATCTTTTTATTTACGTGTTGGATGTTTGGCAACGAATTTTTGTTTGATAACTAAGTCATCGTTTTTCTTTTGAAAACTTTAATAATTTACAAAAAGAAGCATATCTCTTTTCTAGTTAAAACGAGCAATGACCTGTGCAAGTTAAACACCGGTGTTGTTAATTGCTTTTGTTTGCTTGTAAAGTTTTAATGGACGATCTTAATTGTTTTGGAAAACCTACCCCAAACTTGTATGTGTACATTTTTAGCATAAATAAATATTTGAACAACGTTTTATGTAAGTTAAAAAGTTTTAATTTAAATAACCTTATGAGGTGAAATGAACAGTATGTATGGAGTATAAGTACAGCTTTTTTATTAATAATCCGATTTACTTAATCCGATTATACGATAAACTGCTAGAAAATGTGGAGGTGTTTAATTTTAAAAAGAAAATATTTCAATTGTCATCGGTTTTCTAATATAGACTTTGATGTTTTTTAACGATCGTTGGTTCGTTTTATTATTCTATTTTGGGTTTTATTAGTGCATTAGAACGATTTAAGAGTTAATTTGACAATATAAATTATTCTTACTGATGGACAATCATTATTTGAACAAAATGTTCCAAATTGTGTGTTTGTAAATTTGGTTCGTATGTTCTTAATATAAAAAAGTCTCTTAAAGTCTCTTGTTTATATAAAGTTTATTTTCATAATAAGAAAAACAGAAAATAACATGAAAACGCTAAAATAGTTTACGTGTTGACAATTCGTTCGTTAATTCTAAAGACATGTTATGAAGAAAAACAAAAGCCTATTATTAGAATAAATTAATTATATGTGTAGCAGACGATGTAAATATTTTTATAAGTAATGGTGTAATTAAAGCCTTTAATCATGGCATATATAATGAGAAATATGATTGTTTCAAAGTAAAACTTTCCTAACTTTAGTGCGAATTAGGTATTCTTTGAACGTTTTGCAGACAAAGTAGAGAACGAAAAGTGTAAGATGGAGCATTTAATGATAATTAGTACAATTGGACCATTTTAAGTAGGTGCAAGAGGCTTTTAATGTCGGCATAAATAATTCTAATGGATGAAAAATCATTTTTAATCGTTTTCACTAGAATATATAGTTTTTAAATGAGGTTATTACTGGAAAATCTGCTACTGGAGCTTTAAATACATAAATATTTTAACGTTTTTTTTTTTTGACAAAAATTTACTACCATGAACGGATGAACAATAAAAACTATGCTATTAGCAATATAAAGTTACAAATTGTAAATTATAGTATTTTTGTATCATTAAACAATTTACAAAATGCGAGGTTTCTGTAAAATACCTATATTAAATTTCCTCTAATCAAACTTTTTCCATTATATTATAGTTACTGTGTAAAAGTAACGGAAAATGTGTTTTTGATGGCATAATTAAATAGTTAAATAGTAAATTATATATTATGTATAATGCAAGGTGATTTAGTTTTAAGTACCTTTTAACTTAAAGGGTGATTCTACACTTCATTTACAATGAAAATGTTCCTGTAAATCATGATCAATTTTTAATGATTTTAATGACAATTTCTATTTTTTAACTTACAGTATTATTAAGTAATAATTAATAAATAATGCAAAAAAGACGTTACACTATGTATAATAAATAGATTTTTAAATTTAAAAATATAAAAAGAAATGCAGTCGTCTTATAAAATCTGAAATTTCTGAAATGTTGTTAAACTAAATCTAACAAGATTATATTCATCCGCATAGTTTTGAATAATCTAATACTTTTTAAAAATTGAACAACTTTAATAACTTCTCTTATATAATAAATAATGTATTTTTAGAAAGAAATAATTACTTTTCAACAAGATGAATGAAATAAGATCAATACGACTGAATATGTTGAAACACCAAATAGTTAATATATTTTCCGGTTTATTTTTGTAATACACTGTTAAGCTCGATTCACATTATACCGAATCCGGTAAATTGCTAAAATCATCACATTATTTGACCGTTCTGAAAAAAACGCCAACGAGAACCGAGCTTTACATACTGCATATATCCCTATAGTTATGAAGAAATTGGATACTTTTATTAAATGAGAAATATGTTATCAATAATGTGCACTCAAGTGAAAATTATCTAGATAAGTCACAGTAATTCCAGCAACAAGTTTTACTTACTTTTAGTGCATTAATTATTCACTATTCAATACATACGTGCATAACTAAAATGTCTAGAAACATGGTGTTAATTTTTATTGCATTTCCATTACGAATAAATGCTTTAATCGTTTATGACATATTTTGAAATAAATTTGGTAATTCCGTTGTAACGCCTTTATGTTAAGCATACAAGTTATTAAAGTTATTTTCGTATATCCAACGTGTTAAATTAATTTCATCGTTTCAATTAAGTTTGCAACATAATTTCCAGGGAATTATAGTAATCAAGAAGTTTCCTGATTTGTTTTACATTGTTTCTGTGTCTGAAGAAAGACACGTGTGCCAGATTATAACTCGGTTCTCATATTTTTCGTCACAAATTCTACGTTTTCTATTATTTTTCAATTCACGGTTAGTTACCTAAGTTAAATAACAATTAATTAACTACTAAACTTTTTATTAATTTATAACAATGTTGACTGAGTGTAACTTTTAAATTTTTCATTTTTTCGAATGAGTGGATATTTGATACGTTATAGTCTATTACCAAAATCGATATTGAATACAGTGACATTAATTGAGAACTTTTTTTATTAAACATCCATATTCTAAATATGGAATTTCAAAACAATTTCCTATTAATAAAAAAACGTAAAACTCTGTTTTCATTCACTTATGAGAACCCATTTTTATTTATACCTATATATAGATAGAATCGAAAATATTATTCATATGTAATATAATAAATCAAAATGCTGAATTTCTGGTCATGTTCTTATATGCTCAGTATTCTTATACAGTGTCATAAATATACATAGAGAGCCAATATAATCTTTCTATTGTTATAACTGAACACTTTATGGTTGAGGTCTTGGAATGGTCCCTATAGTTCGATTATAATATCGTTTAACCCTTACTTTTGTGCGTTTATTGCAAGCGTGTTTAGTGGTCGAACCGAATTTCGGGCTGAAAATTTGAATATTATTGAATTTTTGTTTCATTCATTCTTCAATAACCATTCAGGCGCGTTTTATTTAAAATTTATATATTTTTTATCCATTTTATATCTATCTGTGTAACATAATCTATTATAACAGTCATATATCTGCAAATAAAGAGCAGCTAGATGAAATCGAGATGACAAGATATATTAAAAATGTGTTGGAATTCGTTTTAAAATTTTTTAAGTATTTGATATCGTTAAAAAATATTTTAGGTGTAAGCGATTTATGTATTTAAATTTAATTGTTAGTCATTTGGGATCAATTTTGGCTGAAAATTAGCATATTGGGAAACGCATAATACATTATAAGATTTAATCGATTTACGAAAGCAATTCCCAAAAATGTCTCCTTGATGATTAAAACATGTATACATCTTCACTAATACAAATGAATTTGAAAGCAAAGAGAAGTTTGAAAAGAACAGATTTTTACCGGAAATAAATAAAAGTTTTGTGGATTTGAAATATGAAGTAGGTAAAGAGATTGATTCGATGAACGACGCATATTCCTTTTATGTAATGAGAATGCCAATAATAATGTCTTTGAAACGATTTGACAAATCAACAACAAAATTTATTCACCATCAGATAAGTTTTTAGAAAAGAATTTGTTGAACATAAGTGCACAAATCGGTAACTTAATTATCTTTAAAAAAATCTTTAAACCGTTTTCTGAATGTGTGCATCCACAATATTGAATTATTCACGAGTCGATGATTCAAATTTCACATTCTGTGAATGAACTGTGATTAAGAAAGTGCTGATGATAACGTAATTCTACTGAACATTCTCAAAATCGATATTGAAAACGTAATTCGACTAATTATAAATAAGGTATTACATACATTTCAAATACGAGTACACTTAAAGAGACGTAAAACAAACAACTTTGGCAAATTATATCGAATTAACAAAATTTTTCATTATCTTCTTCAATTGCCATTATTTAGAAGAGTAATTTAAACTGAAATTATTTTGTACAATTTTAAGAGGCATTTCATAACGAAATAATTATAACCCAATTTAAATGTTCCCCTTTTCTATTATAAATTGGCATACTAAAAACAAAATGATTTTCTTAATTTATGTTGAATAGTGAAGGGGAAAGGGGGGCATTTGACTAATGTTCAACCATTTTAGAAGCACGATTTTATATTGTACCACAAAATATATTAATTTTCCTTTTTAATGCGTTGCAGAGGGATTATACGTTACATTTTCAGAATTTAATTTTAATTATTTGTTGTAAATTATACGGCAAATAGTAGTTCAAAACTTACTACATAATTCGATATTGACTTGTACAGGTGTTTAAAAACTTTAAAAGTTTTTCGGGCCAATTATATAAAGTGCAATTGAATGTGATTGTACTGTTAAGTGAAGATAATAAAACTATTTTTAATTTTCATAATATCTCACGTTACGACATGATTTTAGCATTAAAAATTTTCAATATTCATACTAACAAATATGATTTTCGTAAGTGTGGAAAATCAGATAATAATGTGATAAAAACTTTATGCAGACATGCAATCAAAATAACGTGGCTAACTATATCGTGTGGCCACGTGTAAATACAAATAAAACGTAATTTGAAATATAAAAATACATTTTAAATTAAAATTCCGATTTTTATTCGTTTTTTAAATTTGTTATTTTACAGACTTTATTTGTTCTTTTTTTGAGAAATTATGCAATTGCGTGTAAATACTGCGTTAATTTATGTTTATTCTGAAGAAATAACAAGAGTGAGCTTTTTAAAGACATTGTTAGAAAAAATAAACGATATATTTAACGATTTTAATGCATTCACTGAAAAACTTTTACACGTACAAATCTTTACCAAAAATATGAGCCTGGCCCAGAGAAATATGAAAGCCTTTTTGAAAGTTAAACTGTACTTATCGTTCTGCTGTAGCTTTTTATTCGAAACGTAAGGAAGTTATTAGAGAGGAGGGAAAACATAATGGCAAAGTAACTAAATTTTATGTATTCACCCTCTATATTCTTCTGTATAAAGTTGGAAAAATTGAAGCATTAGTTTA
Source organism: Oryzaephilus surinamensis (assembly GCA_004796505.1). Lineage (NCBI taxonomy): Eukaryota > Metazoa > Arthropoda > Insecta > Coleoptera > Silvanidae > Oryzaephilus > Oryzaephilus surinamensis. Next base: position 60,515 of record SSSI01010445.1, read on the forward strand.
AAGATAATTTGTCTTTTTATCTTAACGATCTTGTAATGAATGAGAAATGTCTTTAACAGTATCTTGCTGTACATTTAAGAAAACTACATAATTGTTTATAATGAGGGATGAAAGGCAAGTTTTTCGTGTAATTGTTTTTTTTTTTACTAGAAAATGATTACACTTGAGTTGGCATGAAACAATAAAGAAAACCATTCTGGATGAATTGAGTATGAAATATCAAGAAAACTATTTCCTATTGCAATAAAAAAAATGATACGAAAATACTTTCTGGAGATGTTTTCTAGAATAAATTCAATAAGTATTTGTTGCAGGTTTTCAATTTCTTATTGTAGTATTTGGAAATAAGACAAAGAAAACTGTATATAGCATCATCTGAATGAGAATCGTGATGATTTCTATCATTTAAACCCTAAATTGTATTGATAATTTAATTGTTTGTTTTCCAGAAACAGCTAATAGATCTCATGCGTCGTCTTGAAAATACTTGACGATTTTATTAACACACTAACGTATGAACTTTGTATTTTGCATTAATTAAAAAAATACTTCCACTTGTAACAACAAACCTAAATAATAATAAATCTCTAAATACAAAATTTGGCAAACAATCCATAATTTTTGTTGTAAAAATCCTCAAGTTTTAATAGATAATAGTAACACTAGAAAATCTGTAGTAGGATAACTTTTAAAGTATTTATATGTACTGCATTTTTTAAGATTGAAAAAATTTTTTGAATCAGAATATCCTTTTTAACTAGAATCCCATTAACAGGAGAACAACTGTCCCATTTAAAGGCCTATTTCTTTTTTCACCTCTCCAACCTAATGGCATTTACCAAGATATTTGACGACATAAATTAGCTCTTTAACGGTGCGCATATTCGAGGATCGCCTTGATTGGCTATCAGTTTTAATGCGATGTCACTGGGATTTTGGTTTAGTTATTGATTGAGAACGCTTTTGTTTCAACAACGTACAGCATAACATTAACTTTATATTAAATTCCTATTGTAAAGACGTCAGTGCAAGTTAATATACTCATATCAGGGCGCGGCACACACCCCCCTTAAGCCCCAAAATTATTATGCTCTATTGAATTTAGTGAATGTGTAGCAGCGGTGGCGGTGGCGGCGGCGCGCCCGTCCCCCGTCTCCAGCCATATATTAAATTGAATACGAAATCTTTTAGTATTAATATCCTCTTACAATTTTCACGCATCATCCTTCTCTCCACTATATACTGACTGATCTGTCTGAGATGATGACGTCTGCTTCGCTGTATCTGTTAATATAATATATTGACAGATATGTGCCTGGCCTCCATCCTCCATATCTCGTGTACATAATAATCGAATTCGTTGGTGAATCTTGTCAAAGTAGCAGCAAACTATCTTATAGGGCTGAGGCTTTAAAGCTTTGAAAATTAAGTCTTGACTGATCGGCCAAGATGTTAGAAAGATTTATGCATAAAACGAGTTTTCTTAATATCTGCCACACTGATTTTGTAATAATCGAGTTTGTAGGTGGTATAATAATGTTTAATTCAATATTCAGTGATTATAAAACGTCTTGGATTAGATTTAATAATAAACTAGACTGTGGAGCTTTTTTGTTCAATTTTTCATTTAATTCGTATGGTTCAATCTTTGCTCAGTACAAGGTTAAGATTTATTAGTTTCGCACTTAGACTGATGAATTTGGTTTGTATTTGGCAAATTTTCCAGTTCGTTTATTTCATTTGTTAATTTTATTTTCTTTCTTGTAATAAATATGTACCTTCAACGTGATATTCAGGAAAACTGAGAAAATATATATAATTCTTTATAAAATATTGGTTAAACTTTTTTCGGTTTGTTGAAAATATTCCTCGTGTATGGAGCAGTTAAAGCTCGTTTTTCGATAAATTCATATTTCTCTTACAACGCCCCATTAATGAAAACCACTTACTAAGCAATTTGTGTGCTCGCTTGAACACAATCAATACATGTTTTAATGGATTTCTACTACTATATACGAATTCTGACATGAATGTTATAAAATAGGTAACTGTCATTTTATAAATAACACATACAACAATGGTTAATAATAATTGTTTGCCGTATTTAACTTTTAATAACAAATTTGAATAGAACCTCCAAGTTAGTATTATGTGAAATTTCTATAACACTATTATTATTAGGAATATTTGGAAAGGTTTCTCATTTATTACCAAATATAATAACAAAAATAAACCTTAACCAACCCGTATTTTTCAAAAACTTCCTTCATCATTTTATTATAAAAGGTACTATAATAATGCACGATATTCTTGAAATATATCTTTTGTTTTCGCGTCTATGTTACGCCTCTAGGGAGTAGTATGAAATATTAGACTATATTTTGTGGTTGGTTGACCACTTTATATGTTGAGAAACTTGAGAATTAAGTGGTGTAAAAAGTCAGTTTCCGGTATAATAGTTTTCCATGGAAAAAAAATGAAACCATACAAAATTGTAATTTTCTCGCTATATTTGAATTATTTAGTTTAGAATCTTTTATATATTCCAGTCAGAGTAATTAATGGAATCATAACTTGGTCGTAAGTTATTTTACAATAAGTTTTCGGAAACAAACAAACTTTTTAGAAAGTGTAAGTTTTGTGAGTACTTTGTTAAACATTTGGCCGAGTCCATGCAATCCATTAAGGCATTTATTGTTAATTAATAAAATATTTAAATTAAGTCTGCAAGTTCTGCAACTTGACTATTTCCAGTTTCAGATACCTTAGAATGGTTTTTGTTTGGAATGTAGTTTAAAAGTATGCTTTTTGTAGTTTTTGTAGTGCTGTCATTCTTGTCGTGTCATTTCTGTTTCAGTTTGGAAAGACTTTTTAAAAGAACAAGAGTATTTATAAGTGTTTTTGCTTAATAAACTTTTCCAACTAGATGAAAATCTATCAATTTTTCCGAATACAAGAAATATGTACGTAAATAAATATGTATTTCCCTATTCAAATACCAAACCAACTGATGCTATTATAAGAAAATGTCGATTGTTTTATTTGACCTTAAAATAAAATAATACACTTTGTTATGTTTTCATTTCAACCTCACATAAAAAATATATAAAATGATTTTTTTCAAACAATTTTCTATGTAAACAGTCAAAGCAAGAATAATTTCCTTTTAAAGCCAAATAACTAAAGCCCCATTCCCACAATTGAAAACGCATTTTTCACTTTTCAATTAATTCAATTTAATTCAATATAATGCGATTGCAAACGATGCCAATTTTCTTAAGTTCATTCACTGTTGCAAAATACATATTTAATTGGCACTTGAAATGATTTAACTTGAAAGTTTTGCCATTGGACACCGGCCCTTAGTCCGTTTAAACGCTGGATTTTTTCCAACGACACTTGTAAAAAATCTACCCGTTAATTGCTATTTTCATTTTAAATTATTATGTATGAATACTGTTTGCAAAGTAGTATTATGTATATTTTATGTATTTCGTGTTAGCACGTTATTAGAAATTAAAATTAAAAATTCATTATAAAATAATACAGACAACAATATTATTATTACTGTGTGGAGTGAAATGTGGATAATTTAAATGAAAAATCCACAAAGAACGTTCAAGCAAATATCAAATATTGTATACAGAATGATATCCGCTATATATTTATCAATAATCCCTAATCAGTAAACTCTCTTCGGTTTATTGATCTTGATTATTTTAGATATTCCTTCCACATTCATATTGACTCTACGAACGGTTATTTGTTTTCAAAATACACAATGGAATAAATAGGAAATTCTCCGCTGGCAACTGCGAGTTTTTATATTTTCATGCAAACAAATTTGTATATTTTAATAATAATAAAATTTCAAATCAATTCTTACAGTTTAATTGAATTTAGATTCGCGCTCAATAGAATATTTCCCTTTATATATGTTTGTTTTGATGTATTGTAAATGAAAAATGATTTACGTACCAAATATTTTCTTAACCGTAAAATTTGCTCCAAGTTATATGATCATGTAAAACAAAATGTAATTTCCATAAAATCAGGCAACGCACGTCTGCTAAATTAAACCCCGCCACCAAACTGGGTGCCAACACCAAAAATACATTGTAGGGTGTGTATGTGTGTGGAAAATGTTTTAATAGGTATTATAGTTCAGTGCAATAATAAATCTTCAATCGACCATTAAAAGTTTTTATAACTATCGTCTGATTTATGACTGAGTTAATTACATTTTCCTAGCAAAAACATTTCAAAGTTTAGTGTTACTCCTTGTACCCTATTATAGTTTCAGTAAAATGCATTAAGAAGTTTGTATTGGCTCTAATTTCAGGACCTGTATGCTCAGTTGCCAATCAGAAACAAATTTTGTCTTTTCCTGTAATTTGTTTGCAAATTTTACTAGTAAACTTTCAATTGTGCTTGAAACTTTCGGCTTGTAATGCATGAAAGATAATTTTAGAATTCAATGTTTTATTATGCATTATTGCAGCATATAAAATTTTTAAAACGATAATAAATTATACACTAATGAGTAATTAGTAATTAGTCAAAGGGGAATAATAAAGCTTGAGCGGTAATTTTGAATCGATATAACAAAAAGCTCTGCGTAGGTATTAACGATCTAGGACATTTTGTAAATTAAATAAAATTATGATTAATAAACAAAAGGGTCGGATAATTATATTATTATTGATGTCTAAATAGAAAATAATTTAAGCTAATCGAAACATAAAAATATCTACAAAATAAATAAATATACATCATTAACAATGATAATTAACTTTTTATTTTGTACACTGCAAACACCATAATATTAATTCAAATTCAATTTTTGTTATTATATTATTGCGTGCTCAAAATATTTATAAATGTAATAAAATATACATAGTTTTATTATATGAAAATGTGTTTATAAATGCGTGATATTCTGTACCCGTGCAGATATAGAGACATTATATTATGTTTTTGCGCCTCCGTCCGTATTTAGTCGTTTTGCAATCGCGAAAATCGTCTAGAAACTGCGTTTTTCCTGCCTAGGCAGGCAAAATGAAATCTAGTGCAATTTACGTTCCCACTGATTCAGAAAATGAATTGATTTGACAGATGTCAAATGTGTCAAGTCGAAATATTGTTTATTAAATTAATTTTTTTATTTAAATAATTATTGTCGGCGCAAAAAATATTGTGTTTTATGCGTCTAGAAACTCTTTTGCGAGTGTTCGTACGTTGAGGGCCTCGGCCTGCGGCCTCAGCCCTCAAAAAACTCACACTCGCAAAAGCTCAGTTTCTAGCCTTATAAAACAAATAACTATTTTTCTAGAAAATTTTAACGCATAACATTTTTCCATGGTTTTTTATTTGTATAATGTTATCATAAGCGTAGGTATGTATGTTTTGGTAAAATGAGCACTTTATTTATTAAAATAATAATGACGTTGAATAAAATGAATACCAAACAAAATTGTTTATTTGATGTAATTTTAAAATTCCATTACGTATAATAAAGTAATCATTCTTTGATGTCATTTTCTAGTATTGAAGTTTTTCCTTTTGGAAGTCTTACTTTTATGTATAAAGGTAATTGATAATAATTTCATCAGTTATAGAAAAATTTGTTCATTTTCTTTTGAAAACAGTTTCATAATAGGTTTTGGCATTATATAAATGAAAAATGTTCGTCATATTCTTATTTTCTCGTAAATATGAATATGAAACTATGAATGTAAGCTTGCAACAAACTTAAAATTAATCCAAAAAATTTTCAATTTTACATAAAACTTGAATGGTAGATAGTTTAATTTTCTCTTATCATTTTCACACGGCATTTCCTTATATAAGCACATAATGCTTAATGTTATCCGCGCTTGATGGATCGTCTTAGACGGATTCATTTTACTATTAAACTTGTTTACTTGAGAAATTTCTCGTATAATAATGCTTATACTTGAAAGCTTATGATAGAACAACTCATCTTATTTGTTTTCATCGTATCTTTTACTGAACGAAAAAATCTCCGTACATCAAAAAGGTCAACATTTTCATTTCATAAAATGGAAACTTTTGTGACGGTGTCACTATAGCACCTTCAGCAAATTGAATTAATTTACCATGTAATTAAACAGTAAAATAATGACTTGCTTGTTAATGTACATGTCCACTTCCTCATGAGAATAATATACGGTATAATCATCGGTTCTTAAGACAACTTGATTAATGATGTGAATATCTCTATATATTAGTTAAAAGCTTCTTTGTTCAAAACGAAATTCTGGATGAATTTAACAATATGAGGGCCTTTATTTAATACATATATACATACTTGGAAATTCGAAACTTAATATAATAATATACGATGTTGTACAACATCAATAATACAGGAACTTTTAGTAAACTAATAGTAGTAGTAGCATTTATTAACTAAGTAAAAAAGCGTACAGTAAATGAAGATTAATTATTTCGTAAATAAAATTGTCGTAAAAATCTGCTACATTTAATCATAAACCTTGTTTTCTCTTAATTAAAACTACGCCGAATTAATGAATGAAGTGTATACAATGTATAAGTAAAAATAAGTAATAAAAAAATGTTTTAATATGTCTGTGTATAATTTTAATATCGTGAATATTTGATTAAAGATTGCCACATCTATTAATTAACTTATATTTGTAATTAGTTTAATAAGCAAGTCCATCTTGGCAACTAAAATGAATACTGTAATGTTAAAATTCAAATTTGATAGAGAAATTTGTATGCTAGCTAGAAAGTCGGCTAAATTACAAAAATAATTGAATTATTCATTTCAAAGTACGCTAAAATGGATACGGACTTAATAATTACAAATTAATGTCTCATCTTCAGCTAATATGGAACATCTTATCTCCTTTTTCCTAATATCTTAAGTGAAAATTTTAATATGATAAGGAATTTCAAAGTTTCAATATAGAATTATAAAATTAAGTTTGATCAATTTAAGTAAAATTTAAAGGAAAATATAACAAAGTTTTCATCAAATGCGAAACAACGTAAATGATTACATTAAACTTTTTTTTATTGAATATCATGTAAAACGTTTGTTTATTTGCTGTTGATTAATGAAATGTAGATACTTTTGAATATATTATTATGAGTAAAAGATGATAGATAAAAATTACTAGCCTGTTAGCACTCTGCAAACAGAAAATGTCTATAACTTTTTTTTGTCGATTGTTTGTGCTTTGCGCTTCCAACCGATTCAGCTGTTTCGTATTGATATTTTTATCGAATATAAGACTTTTTTCAACTGGAAACTTATTGTTTATTGTTGGTTTTATCGCAACTGTTTTTTTTTCTCTACAAAAGCCAAAAGGCAGTCTTTATGTGAACTTTTCTCCTCTTCCTTACTTCCTTAGTCTTTTCATAATAAAAATCTTTCACATTATATCACATATACATAATACGATTTTTTTATATATAGGTATAGAAGAAAAAGCACAATTTTCAAACTTCTAAAAATTGTCGCCAAGTTTCAATTGAAGCCCACATTACATGGCCATCAGGGCTTACCGCAACAATTTCTAGATCAAAGTTGGACACAAAAAAAGTAATGTTAACTTTCTGTTGAAAAGCCACCAAAAATAAATTAATTGGTGATCGAGAAAAATATTGTGAAAGTTTCGTATTGGTGTAGAGAATAAAATCTTGATAAGCATGTTGTACGATCTTTTTTAGAGTTCATCTGGATTATTTGAGAGTAAGCTCTTCACACCTTACTGTAAACTTCTTCAATAAAATCTTTTACTTTTGCAATCACTTCTCTAACAAGTTTCAAAGCATATTGTTGTTAGACGAACAATACATATACGTGTATGTATCAGTACGACAATTGTTAAAAATAACATGTTGACGTGGTACATTTTTAACGAGTTTTTCATTCAAGAGCAATAAATGCATTTCGGAAAATAGTAATGAATATTTTTGGGAAAATAGACAGTGTTCGAGCTTTAATATATTCCATAAGGAAGTATGTAAGCTACTATAATAAAGCATCTTTACGAAGCAATGAAACCAGACTGGATTACAATGGATGCATTCGTACAAAGACCATAAAATTATTTTAAATAGGTTCATTACGGGCATTCCTTCAACATAAAATTGCAGTTTCAAAATGAGGGTACAACATATACCATTCATATACATATTAATATGGAAATATGGAGACGTAGTATTTTTGTAAAAATATTTCGTACACATTGTTTACAAATAAACATCAATTAAATTCTACAAATTTTTCATGAATCAATAAATGCAAATTTTTAATGGCATGAATAAAAAACTCTGATCTCAGTTCCACATCAATCATATCATATATTATATTAGCTCATTAATTATACATGCCGAATTTCCATATAAATCTTTCTGAACAAGTTCATGTTGAGAGAACTAACGGAAATGATTGTGTCCTACCCTGTATATACATACATACATATTATATAACGTTGTACATATTAAGCGTTTGTGTAATATAATATATTAATTGTATCTTGCAACAAATTATAATTCAATTGTTTATAGACTAATAAATATATAATATGAATGTATAGTTCATCGCGCGAAAGAAACCATTGAGAAAGAATGCGGATTGATACCACGTGACACTTTATAAATATGTACTATTTTTGCGGTACAATTACACCTGCAATAATTATGAATTTATGAAAGCTATATAATAAATGTTAGAAATAAATTTTATATTACAATAAATTTACGTCTAATGTAATTTGATTAAATTGTGTGTACCTAAATGTATAAACATTTTTCCCATTTTTGTTATATTTACAACAATTTTAAATTTTTTTTATTTTAGTATAAGTGGTGGTTGTTTAATATAAAGTTTCATTTTTATAATATCAGTTTTTTTGCATATGTGTAATAAAAAATATACTATAATAAATATAATATGTAATGTAATGTGTCTTTACTATAATATTAACGGCAAAATATTGGAAAATGTGAATTTACAAACAATAAAATGATATAAAATTAATTATAGACAGATATTTATCAACATTTACGAATGCAAATTCAAACACGACTTTCTACTTCAAACTGATGACTTAAATTACGATTGAGAATCATTAATTCGGTATTTATTTGTCGGATATATTTACAATATTTTAGATATTTATTAAATATAAACAATAAGAATTAATACTGCAGAGAAAGGTATTATTTGTTAATTTATTATATTGCAAAGGAAATCGATTTAATAGGATAAAATATTTAATACAGCATTTGTTTAAAAAGTTATTGTAGGTGACTATACGCCATGAATATTAAAATATTAATTCTAGTTAAATTTAAGTTGTACATATATGGATATATAAACTTAGGATATATGATATACCTATTAAAGCAGGTATAGTTTAGATACTAATAAACAACCACAAACAGTTTGTAGAACAGCTGCATTTACTTCTAACTTGGCTACATACATATATGTATACTCGTAGTTCGACACGAACAAACGCCTGTAAAATATCCATAAGCAACCACTAACTTGGTACATTTGCTTACCTCTATAATTAGTTTTATATTATAAGCTATTATAATAAAACCATAAACACTTTACACTGCCTACAAGTACAAAACTATGTCAGAAGGGAACAACAACAAAACGTTCATCTAAATTAAAATCAATGGATTCATAATTAAATATTTTATGTGAAAAAAAATTGTATGTATATTGATTTGTTTCAAGATTAGCAGGCAATTCTCTCTCTAAATTTTCACAGATTATATCTTCCTGAAATATTTGAAATCAATAATGGAACTTGACTTAACAAAGCGGTTACAATCATTTTTATTTTTTTTCTCCACTCTTCATCGTTGGCAAAACGATAAGAGCAAAAGTTTCTTTTACCTTTTCCATTTATGTTTTCCTTATTATTAAGAAAACTTATCTAAATAAAAATTGATATTTACCTTCTAAATTGGCAATAAATCATCCAAACAGTTTCAGAAAAGATAACGTCAAGAGATGGCATTTAATAAAATATTAAATATTGTAGAACGAAGCATTATTTTCCTTATTTTCAGATTTTTGAATAAATGTCAGTAAATTAAATTTATTCTACAATACATTTAAATTATCTTAATTATCCATGTAGTTTCCAGTTGGAAACAGAATACTGAAAACAATAAATTCTTCCAGTTTTTCTCAAATTCCAAAACAACAATCGCTTTCTCGTAATTCGCAGCACTATAATAAAGTTTACTTATTTTATAATCTAGCCGACACGACAGGGTGTGTTTGTGTTCTGATGTGCATTAGTCGTAAATAATTTTTAATTGGTGTCGCGGCGTCTGTGACGCCTATTCAATGTCAAGGTTGGAACACAGACAGGGCGACAAAACGACACGAAAAAAGCACATGAATATAAAAGCTCAGTCAATTAATACACAAAATACATACATATTCCAGTGACAAATAAAAATGTATATTAAGCGATAATGATGTCTAGCTGAAGCTTTAACAGCATTACAACTTTTGAAATGTTCTTTTGAGTAACTTTTGTACCTAAATCTCTTTTTATGCGCTTATAGGTATATATAATCTAGAATAATACACAACGCGTTTCGCTTTGGGACGGTTTATCAATGCTCAGATAAGTTATGTTTCCCGAGTTGTTATGAAAATAACTGCTGTAACAATTGTTTCGGTAATTAATGCCATGAAGTTATCATTTTGTACAGATAAATTAGGTTTTAACAATGTTCAGTCACAAAACAGTATATTCTTAATTTTACCATTCCAAAATTGAATGTAAATACACAGGTTTCAACACACTTACTATAGACAATTAATTTGAATAATATAAGTATTTTGTTGGTAAGAAAAACTAGACCCGCAAAGAGTGAAAAATAAAACATATTCCACTAAGTACAAAATTATGTCATAAGAAAACCATGTGAAATTTTTGTGAATGACTAAAGAATAAAATGTGGTGGTGAAGTGGAGTTGAGTCCGTGCATGTGCACTGACCCGAAACTTCAATTTTCACCAACAAAACCCTCTTCCTCCACACTTGCCGTACCATTTCCAGCAGACGGTCCTGTTAGTAATGCGGTTCATTGCGAATTTGTTTGTGGCTTCTAGTTCAATATATCTTTTTATACGTTCGTTAAATTTTTGCAATCAATTTCATTGGTTTTTCGATCAACTAATATAAGTTATCTGATAGCATCGTACGTACATATAGTACATTGTGTATAATTACGAATCCCATTTATTTTGTACATGTATTCGTGAAAAATGCCTATACATCGATTTACCACAATTTTTTTTGGATAAAATAGTCAGTCAAGCATTTTGTAGCACATAAGATATTGTCTGTTGGACTAGTTGACAAATCTTACATTTCCTGTCAGTCGCAATTTTTTGCGATTTGATTTCGTACCCATCACCCGTAATCTTTATTGAAGTTGTCAACGCAGTTACGCATATAATAGTTTCAATGCGTTGGCTTGCAGACATTTTATAACATAGTTATAAAGAAAGTGAAATAACAGCAAATAAATTAATAGGTTTTTAAATATGTAAGTATTTATTTTTTAAGAATACATTGCGTTCAAAATAATAATTCATTTTGTATGGTAGAGCCATCTATTTAGTCTTTTTGAAACCTAACGATTCTTAAAACGAGACGGACCTCTTAAGAATATGCGGACGTGTTTGCTTACTCGTATGTTACAACATTTGGTATCCATATATATAACATTACAAATTTATGTAGTGTAGTGCCCAAACCTACATGGATTAGCATAATTGCCCACTTCTATTTTACACTGTTCTTAGCCGATAACACCACGATCCAAATTAGGGGCGATTATTAAATCCTATATAATATCTAGATTTATGTACGTAGGTATGTAACTAATGCCATGTAATGAGGGACGAAAATGATACCAATTTAAAAATAACTAAAATCACGTCTCGGTTTGAAACGGTTTGTGGCATATCAATAAAATAGTAGAGTATTAAATTTCAAAGTTTCCCAGGAAATGCATTTCCTACAATATAAATAAGGTACATTCGGCTTGTATAGTATGTAGTTACATAATATGAAAAAGTCAGGACCAATAATAATGAGTGGTATGTTAAATTTGAATGAGCTCAGTGTCTTCCTTCATTATCAGGCCTTCTACGTACCGTTTTCCGGGAATTGCCATCACATGTCACATTACTAAAACATGTCGTTCATCCAGTATGTAATATGCCGGAGTGGATTTAATTTTTATTCAGATTCAAGATCCCGTTTTGATGGTAATTTACTTGAAACAGAGTGATACAAATGAACTAAAAATTACCCTAGCTACTTCAGCCATTTGTAAGGCGCATAAAAGAGTGTGCCGACCCCGCATGTGAACGTGATTTGAATAATACTTGTTGGGAAAAAAATCGGGAATTTGCAAGTTTTCCTTGTCTTAGTCAAGAGAATTTTATAAATAAAAAGAACTGAAAATCTTCTACTTAGCCATGTGTACAAGAAATATCCACATATTTGTTTCATTTGAATTGTTCTTAAAGGACAATTTCTTGAAAACTATGTACGAAAGCTTTGTTTAATGAAGTTGGTTTTTAAAAGAGAACGGAAAGGGTCACAATTTGGTCTTGGTGTTGACAGAAATTTCTTAATGTGATTAAGTTTTGCTAGTGTATACTATTAGAACATTGTCCTAATTGTAAAGTCCAAGTTTGTCATCGGTGTTGGTCATTTATTTTGCGCTAATAAGGGTCTTCAGAAACATTATCTTTACAACAACTTTCACTAAAATTGCTTTAATAGGTTTCCAGAACGACTTTAACTAAAACTTTCGGAAAAACTTTGCCTGTTTATAAATGTCCTTTATTTTGTGAAAATCCTCAAGTATCTCTCTAACTGCCTCTTTAGCATATATGTGAAAAATACATGCATATACCTATGTTATTTCGTTGAAAATAAGATTTTTGTATTTTGCATACAATTTTTCAGTTTACATATATGTATTTAGTTAACAATTCCATTTATTTTATGAAATATTCAATTTGCATTGCTTTAAATATATTTATTATTAATGGAAATTCATTTATTATTAACCATTTTATAACAAATTTTGTTATAAATAAACAATTTTATTTTACCAGAACAAAAGTTGTGTTTTTTCGGTTATAAATATGAGTACATTTATTTTAGTAAAATTAAATTAGCGCCATGTTGTTAAAATAATACAATACATTATACATTGGCTGTATATAATACATAATATGTTTATATAAATAATTTTCTGTGGTGAATACAGTAACAGTTGCATTAATTACTTTAGTGAATACTTTTAAATTATCCACTAGCATTTACATTTTTATGTATAAAATTTATTCATAATACCATCTGAAAACAGTGTTTCGGAAAAGCTATCAAGTTCTAACTAAAGTTTCCTTCGTTCTATTTTACGTCAGATATGATATTCTTCTAGTTATGTGAAAACTGAGAACTTTTCACTATGAGACATGGCTTAAATTCAGTGAGTCGATCAGGCATTGATGTCGTAGAAAACGTTAAGCGAACACGGTGAGTGGATAGAATAATGTGAAAACATCTTGTAGAAAGGAAGAACGAACTTGATCTGCCACATAATAAGACATTAAGGATAATATAAGGTGCAATGGACTGGAGTGAAAATCAAAGTATCGAAAATTCCTTTTAGTAGCAGACGAGAATTTTTTAAAATGTCACTAACTGTGTTAATCACTTGGATCCAAGGAATTGTAGTTATTTTTAGACATACACATTAATGTCTAGTAGAGTTTGTTCGTATTTTCGTTTTCCAGTTTCAATTACATTCATTTCAAATAATAGCTTTTTGCTCGCTATGCGTGATAATATGTAATTTTTATAAAAATGATTATATATAATAAAAGAAATAGCTTATAGTGGGGTGTTGACTGTGAAAAATAACTAAATAATAAATATTGATCAAAAATTGTTTGTTCTATCACAAATACAAGTAACAATTTTATTTTAAATTGCATAGAATATTATAAATAATTGCTAATAATAATAATAGCTTATAGCTACATATTTAAAAGCAAAATGTTTTACAGGAAACGAATTCTGAGTATTGATTGAATTGAACATTTTCAAACATAATCTTTATACTGTGTGCATTTGGAATTATTTATGTTAAATTAATTTCTGAGCTTGTCAATAATTTCAACATTTACAGCAGTTTACAATAAACGTCAGAAAAGACGCTTCCTTGAATTTTAAATGGAAAAAATTATATTACATTCCTTTTTCTTTAAAAAATATTTATGGATGTAAAATGAAATTACCTTCAGCATATATAATAACAAAATTAATTTTTGTTATTGAATTCGTGATTACAACGTTGTATGTGTTTAGCTGAAAAATGGGATTAAACAGTTATAATTTTGACATCATAATTTTTCCCAATTTGCTGAAATAGATAATTGCCCCCGAAGGAAATTAAAGGGACATAAAATAGATATTTAAATTTTCTACAGTTTCGAGTAGCTTATTCTGTATTGTATTAATTAGCATATCTAATTTATGAATAATTATAGTAAATAATGTTCATAAATATGCAGTTTTAAAAAGTTTGTACTCATTTCAATAAAAATGAAAGACGATATATGTGAACGTTTTGTATACGTGAATTTTTTATCAGAAAGCTTTATTAAAAATCCATTTTGAATTTATAAAAGTGAACCGAAAAAAATTTCGATAATATTAAATATATACATATATGTATGTATATAATAAAATGATTTATTACATACGAAATATTGAAAAGCAAAAAATAAATAACGCAGTACAGCAAAACTTCATGTTATATTTATTATTATACAGTTTTGATTATTGTGTAAATATAAATCATACCAATAATGTTATTATTATAGTTTATTCTGAACAAATCATTATAAACAAAAACTATACCTATTGTAAGAAATTCAATTGTCAAACATTTTAATTAAATCAAATTATACAACAAACAATAACTAATTAGTATTTACTTTATAATATATCTGAGTAGCAATATTTATAACATAGATTGTTGGTTATTGTATGGAAATTTTAATAGTCACATTTTCAATTACATTCTAGATGTTCGAAATCGAAAAAAATTACATTGTTCTAATGTCATTTCATAGAAACTGGCTCAGAAACAGAATTAATTACCATTTGCGAGCAAATTATCAAACGTTTTACAAAAGAAAACGAATTGAATTGAAACGAAAACATGCTCGAAGAAAAAAGGACAAAAGTAAAAAAGAAAAAGAAACGTAATTTAAAATTGTCGCAAAAGGTTTAAAAGATAACAAACAAACCAGAAGATTTATTGTATAAAGATTCTACTTGTGTATTTGACTATACACTCTCGTACATGGCAAAATGCATGACATTAATTTATCGTTATTTTACTAGGGCTATTGTTGAAAATTTTATTTCAATTTTATACCATTGTAATTCTATCTAATGAAAAATTAGTAACAAATTGTATTAAATTTAATTTTGTACTAATGCGTCTATGTACAACATTTATCTTTTTAATGACTGATGGATTAATTCAACTGTTTATGATGTGATAATGATTAGAGAACAAAATTTGTACAAATTCAAACACTATCAACTGTGTGACAGCTATTTTATTAGTGAAAATAAAAATTATACTGGCATTCTAATCGATAACATTTACATAAGAATCTGTTCTTAATTATTAACGTTTCCCGACTATAATATAAAGTTTGATTAATTAAATGTGTTACTTATATACATTTGATGTCACGAAAGCGTTCTGACATGTCACACATATACGAATACATATTTTCTTAGCTGAAGAACGTGTGTTCTAATTAGAGAACATATGTTCTATAATTTTAATAACATAACGTACTGACAGTGAATATTTTGCGGTGCAATAAATTACCTGTGTATGAATAACTAATAACAATATCGGCTGTAAAATAAACAAACTAAATAACACTCGTCAATAATAATTTTAATATAACATTTTATTTGCAGGAATAGAATAATACCTATCTATACATAATAATTGTTGCATCCATTATTATGACATATTTATTCGACGCTGATACATAAATCAAATAATTTAACTAAACAATAATTAATGAATCGTTTCATTTTATATTTATCCATATTAATAGGCAAACAATATTTTCCATAGTTCTTCTAAAAACACATACAGTTTGGTGATGGTGGATAGATATAACATATTTATTTAATGTAGAAATTATTGATTTTTAATTAAGCTCTAATCACTCCATCAAAATCGAACATTTAAAACTTATTATATTGATTCTGTTGATGGTAAAACTTAGATATTCTTAAAATATTGTTCTACATCAAAGTGTTTATATCATAATAATGGTCTAATTTCCCTGTTTGGAAAATAAATCAAAATAATGAACATTTTTTACATGAATCTACTGTTAATCTGATAGAATTTTCATAACATTAATTGTGCAATAGAAATTTTATATGCTTTTTAAATATTTTCTTGCATGTATGACAACCATCACCTATTAATTAACTTGTGATAATAATCTTGGGACATTTTTATTAGTCTGTAAGAATAAACAATATGGCTGACTCGTAAAATATTAACAAATTTCCTATCGTTTTACAAAAACGACAATTTTTTTTTAATAAAAAGCTATAATGTCACGCAAAATGTTTAATTATCATTAGTGAAGCATACTGTATAATTATAAATAATGAATGTGCTTATTTTCAGTCATAAATTTGAATATTTCATAAATAATTTTTCTGTAATTGTTTAAGAAGGCTCAATTTAATCTAAATATAAATTTGAAAGTCAAAGTTATTCGGAAAGGGTTGCTATTCGCTTATCAAAATCTGGACTTAGTATAATTAGCAATATTTGGGATTTGGTTTGGGGGTGGAATAAACTGGCAAGTCACTGTAGGGAGGGACCATATACATATATGTATGTATATATGACTTTGTTGCAGGGCTTTTATATACCTACACGTGGTTTGAATTACTGTGTAATACTTGAAGTAAAACTTGACTTGAGTGTATATAAAATAGAAATTGTTTACACAACAATGTAAATGTTTACGTTTATTCAACAAACGAATGTTTTTGTAATTGCAAAATTCCTCTTTCACAGAAATGCTAAACGGTACTTTACTTGTAAAGTCATGTGTAAATACCTATCTTTTATAGTCATATCCATTCTGTTCAGGTTTTGCATCAATTATCTATGTATGAATTCGAATTTATAATGTTAAACGGGCATTCTTCCTGTTCAGTTCAGAGAAAACTTCAACATTCACAAGAATGTTGAAGGTTGTATGAAAAGCATGGAAAGTTATACTCTATAGAATATTATTATTATCTCTCGTGTCTGTATAGCAAAATAGAATTATTAATGGAACAAGCTTTATCCTTAAAACGACTATCTAAAATTGGATAATTTATGTTAGAACCTAATTAATATTTGTTAATTTTGTGTTGCTTCTAATAAACGTTAATTTTGTGTTTTCTAAAAGGATCTGTATTAGTTTTTGTTAAAATAATTAAATTTTATAATGCTTTATAAATAATGGAAACTTTTAAAAGTTTTCCTTAAGAAGCCATCAGAATATATGAAAAAGTTTACTTTCCAGTTTTTGTTTACAAATGGAAGAACCTAAGAGAAAATAAATTAAAATAAATAATACGAAAACAATAAAGATAAAGAATATATACACTTCAAAATAGCAATTTTTTTGCACCTAGCAAAAAATCCTTTTGACAAGTTTTACAACGTTTCCAAATATACTTTAGATATCAATCTAAAAATTTCTTTTGTTAAAAGTTGTAAAAGCTTTTCATTTATCTAGATATTATCATGTAAAATTATGATATTAGTTAAAAGTTTCGTACAAGTTTTTTATCTAACTGATAATCGTATATTAGTTGTAGTGTTAAAGCCGTATGTTACATCGCCCTTATGAAATCATAATTTTCATGTAAAACCTTTTTTAATGCATCTTAATGAAACACATTGTAGCCAAGCATTAAAACGAAAGAAAAGAGTTTTCCCACTTTGCATCAAACTCATGAATATGCACTATATGCATATGGTTATGGTCTCTTTTTTTTATAATGCAAAAACTGTCTTAAATGTGCTAGCACTGGGCACTGATGTGCTTTTAGCGTTAAAATCGTATTATGATATTATTCTTGGCATATACATGAAAGATTGCACCCCATACGTGTTATTTATTTGACCATGTTTGTGGGATTTATTTAACAAGTTTGATTTAAATTATATCAATGGGTACGAAGGAACACATTCAGAGTTGTTCCGGCCATCTGACAGCGGAAATTGGGTCAGATACTAAACAGAATCATCTCCTCGCTTCTTCCGGAAGATTCCACATACATATGTAGGCATGTGGCCTAGATGAATCTACATGCCATAGTGGGATCCATTGATTAATTTTAATGGATTTTGTTCATTTACAGAATTATTTTACGTGTGTACCAATTTTAGGTAAATATAAATTTAATTAAATCGCTAATAAGCAAATAAACCAAATAAAAGCATCCCAAATTAATACTGTAAATTTATTGCTCTTGTTATCTCGAACAATATAAATTTTACAATTTTCTTGTTTTGTTAAAAATTTTAAACGTTATCGAGACATTGTTATCCATTTTATTGAGGGTGGATTGTTTGCACTAAAAAGTTCTTTGTGTTAAACTTTTATCAAAATTGTGTAAAGGAAAACAAGGTGTAATAATTATTTATTTGGGATAAATGTAACAAGGAAAATGATGACAGAACGTGATGTTAATGTGAAAATTTTGGGTCATTCTTCTATTATGTATAAGTGGTATAAACATAAATATAATATCCTCAGTTATGATGGGGTCGTCAAAAATCAAACCAATATAATATATGATATTCAGTTTTATGTTAGTAGTAATATTGCACGAGTATATTTGAGTTGAAAATATTAAATTTTATTCATCTCCAGTGACAATATTTTTCAAACTTAAATAAAAATATAACAACTGTATTTGTAAATGGCGTACTAAGAAATATTAGGGTGTATATACTCGTACTTAGTTTATGTTTGTATATTATAATAACTATAATAGCTAATTTCTTCGGCTTGTATTCTACTGAAATATGTTAAGTAAACAATTTGCACAGACTATAGTTTCCCAGAATCAGATGATAAATTAATTGACACAACAAAGGATCTAATTTTGCTAGAGATGTTGGTAGATTTAATTGGATTTACAAAGGTATGGAAAGTGTATATGAAGGAAAATAACAGCAACAAAGTGAACCATCATCTACACATAAATATTTATTTGTAAATAATATTCTTAATCATAAATTATTACATCGATTTATATGTACAGTATTGTGGTGTTCCATACCCTAGCCACCCCGGGTCGTGCAACTTTTTGAAATTTGGAAGAATATGGGGGTGGTAATGTTCGTGAAGAAATGGATCATAATATATGATAAACTATTTAATTAGTGAATGGTGGTAACTGTTTGTGTAATAGAATTTACTTATAATAGGATAAGTATTTTGATTGTTTATTATTTATATTTTATTTATATAATGTTGTAAAGTTGTTTGAAGCCAAGAGAATGTTTTCGGCATTGCGTTAATTAATAAATTTTGAACATTGTCGCGAACTCTATTGTCAGAGTGGAGAAACGCGTTAAATATGTAAGGTAATGGTGGGGAGATTGGTGTTCGCTAGAGAAATTTTAGTCGTATGAATTCAATGGTGGTGAGGGCCGTGAAAGCGAAGGTGTGCGTAAACATTCTCTGGTTTCAAGGTAATATTTGCACATGTAATTTGTTTAATTATTTAAATTGTTATTTACACGTATTTAATTAGTTCTTTGTTTTGATTATTAATCTGCTTATTAATTTGTTTTAAATTGTATTTGTTTTCTGTTAGTAATGAGCAATGTATTTTGGACATATTACGCGTTAGTAAATTAGTTGTTTGTTGGTTCGTTGGTTAATGGCGATACGACCGGTTGTATTGTATAGCGTGGTATTAAACATGAGGAGATTTTTCGCGACCGTTATGCAGTCGTCAGTCAGGTGCATCTAAATTAGGATACTTTATTAACGTAAATTTCTTTCATTAATTTTAATTTTTCATTTATT
>SSSI01010446.1:0-31187 GCA_004796505.1 Oryzaephilus surinamensis
AATAAGAGAAAGTTTTGATTCACACAAATTTCTTACTGACTCCAAAAGGATATAAATTTTTAATAAATTTATCTATAAATGTAACATAGGGACGTAAAACAGCCCCTGCTGAAAATAAATTTGTCTTTTGAAATAAAATTTGATTGACACTTTCTTAATTATCTCGGAAATGATTAATTTATTAAAAAGTTTCAAGATACTAGGAAGTATTATATTAATATTTCCTACAAAAAGACATATACATAATTTATTACCACCACAAATATAAAAAGTTATGAAGTGTAAAACAACCCTTGGAAATGGTTATAGTTTAGAAATAAAACTTGATTAACACACCAGTTTACACAACTTCTTAATTATCTCCAAAACATGAGAAGCTTTACAAAAAAATTTTGTATTTCCTACGAAAAGACATTTTTGAAAGATTCCTCTATAAATTATTTAGATGTAAAACAGCCCCTAAAATGATTTGCCTTAAAATAAAATTTGGTTGACACATTTTCTTAATTATCTCGACAATGATTAATTTATTCAAAAAAATAAAGTTTTATAATCAACTTTCTTGCAGAAAAAGTGGTTAGTCTAGGAATAAAATTCGATTGACACATTTTTTTAATTATCTCGAAAATGAATAATTTTTACACAAACAGTTTAGAGACAAAACAGTATTTCTCTTTTTTTAATTATCTCGAAAACGATTAATTTAATATGTCACTAAATAAGAACGGTTTGGTAATTATTTCATATTTGATTGTTTTCGAGATGTATTCAAGAAAAATGATATTAAACTTCTATTATTATTACCCAAATTTTTGTGAAACGTGAACAGAAAATACAATCAGTATAAATTTGTAAAAAATGTCTTAATAGTATTAAAATTTGGTAATCCACGACATGCATTAATATACTTCTTGGTATATCTATAGTATATATCACCAATTTTATTGAATACAGATTATTCATATTGTATTATGCATATAGTAGAGTGGTTTATGTTATTTATTCAATTGTAATATTTCCAATATGATGCACCACTTAACCATATGGCTACATGTAATAAGCTTGCCTATCTCATAGTATAATCAATCGTTCATGCATAATCCTATAAACTGTCAAAACTGATTTATGTTTTATGTATGGAATACATTATACATATTTACTTTTAAAGAACTTTCTTTAGAAAAATTTCATTTACTTTCGTATAAGTAGCACCAATATGCGCGCCGTTGTAAAATTATGCTAATTGAATTTTTCATTTTTGTACATATTACAATCTTTTTCCTATACTTGTACGAATACCCGGAAGAATTTTAGTTTTATTTTCATAAAAAAACGAAACATAATCCAATTATCAGTTTATTTTTAACCGCATATATACTATAATACAGTCTACTATTAAAAAAATCAATAAACGATATCGCTTTATGAAACGGAAATCAAATTACGTTATGATATTATTAATCTGGCCAGCCATAACAATCAGAAAAAAAATACACATATAACTGAAAAAAATGCATATGTGCGGTCGTATACGAGATAAATTCAATTTTAATTTCGGAAAAAATAATATTAGTAACCGAGTATCTAATTAACGTCCCACTTTTGTACAAAGGGGTAAATCCGTTGTTTTTTGTAGAACGTTTTTCGAACACACATGCAGGGTATGAAATTTTCACATATACATATGTAAATTGAATTTGTTGAACTAATAATATATATGTGCAATTCTAATCATCACTACAATATAATTGAGAATACTCTGATATTAATTTAATCATCATCAGTTCTAATAGGATTAGCAATTGTAGGATATACAGATGATACACGTGTGTTGTAATACAGTAATACATATTGGGAACAGGTTATATCAATGCATGCGTGTAACATACAAACAGGTATTTCCATAAATTGTAATAACAGAGCCGTCAACGGACTAATGGATTAGAAGGGGTCATAGGTCAGGGGTGCGGTCGCAAACACAATATACGTATATTTAGTTCCATTGTACATAATAAATGATATCAAGTGCTTTACAAATCACTTACAAGATTTTTTTACCGAGAAAATCCATTGAATTGAAATAATGTGGTTTAATTTACGTATAAATGTAAACAATATTATACCAACTATGTGGAAGTGGTACCTAATTAATGTAAACTTTGTTAATGTTTAGATGATGAACGTAATTATTTTTTTACTACTTTATACTGTAGTAAATGTTTCAAACATTAATCGAAAATGAACATAAATATTTTAAAATTCAATGTCGACGACAAATATTGAATATTAAATTGTCAGGAAATTATAGTTTTAATAAAAATTTTAAATTGAATAACATTTTTTGTATAGTTTCTTGAATTTGTATGTTATCCATGTACGGTTTATATACAATGTTGTATTAAAATGTAAGACAATTAAAATTATCATATAAACAACTTTTGTATTTCCATATAACCGAGATTAAATTGGATTTAAATAGTGAGACGTTAAAATGTTTTTCTGAAATAATGTAAAAATAGAACGTTTCTGAATAAAATGACAACATATTTAAATAATTATAGGAATTTTATCCACTAATAGTAACTGAAACTAATAAAATACGTTTATTATACGTAATTAGTTTTAAATTTAACTGCTTTGTATACTTACATTTATTGTAAACTATTATTTTACGCATTTTAGTCAATTTCACTAATTTTGTCGTAAAATTCGTAAATGCCTTATATATAATTAACTTTCTTGTTAAAAATTTTGTTAAAGTACTAAAAAATTCAAAGAAATTGTTACCTTAATTTTACATTTTGAAAAAATCAGTTCAATCTTTAAACAAAATAAAATATTAAGATTTTCGAAAAATCAGTGTTAGTATAAACGCTTTGTAAGATGTTTAAGCACAGCTTTAAATGTATAGCACTTATTAGGGCGTTACATACTAAATATTGATCTCGTGGCAGTTCATCTGGTCACCGTTTTTAATCCCTTACAATTTTCGTGTGCCATCTCGTCACTGTCCGAGATCTGGTAAATGTCTTAGAATCCTTCAGAGAATTCCCCGGAGTTTTTGGAGCTGCTTGTTAGTCGCTTAACCACAGAGCATTTTCAAAAGATTATGAATACAATCTTCGAGTGACCAGTTGGCGTATATCGGTTTACGACTGGTGACGAGTTGGCTTGTTGAATTCTGTTGAAATTTTTATAGACGACTATAAAGTGACGAGTTGGCGTCCGTCCATTGATCTTGACATTTTTTCCAAAACAAATATGTTAGAGAAGCCTCATTACTCATTAAGATTTAATCATTAGAATGAATATATTGAAAACTATTTTAAATATTTGTACCAATTTTGATATAAAAAAATAAATTTAACCAAAGAATATTTAAACCAAATTTGAATTAAATCAAATTGCTTGAAATATAATTTTATACAAATATATACTTTTAATACAAATGATTCACAATTGGCTTTACTTTATAAATCCAGACTATTTAATTTTTTTTGGAGAACGATACATTTAAACAAAACGTTCCAGGAGAAATATTTTACACCCTGTACAGTTTAAAAGGGTTTTTTATGTGCATAGAGAAACTAAAGTAATAGAATATAGCGTACATTAAAAATTTAAAGCAAAATTTGATTCAATATATTTCTTGTCATTTTAAAATGTATCACGAGATACATTTCTCTGTACACTTGTTTGATAAAATTTTCCAGAACAATACAGCAAAATATAAATAGAATATGATTTAATAATAGTTCGTCCTTTTTAACTAAAATGGATTCAATCTGTTCAAATTAATTTTAAAAGCAAGTGAAAAATTCCACACAAATAATAAAATGCATTGAAATTTGGACGTTACATTTTAAACAATGTTATCTAAAGTTTAAATTTCCCTTAAAAAGTTTTCTCCACATTCGCAATAAGACTGTTAGCTTCCATATTACATACATACATATATAGTTTAGTAAAAAGTGGAGTGAAAAGTGTGTTACATAATTGATAAGTCACGTATATACGAAAACTATTTGATATTCTAGACGATTTTAGTGGCAATTACAAAAAGGACGAGAAATCTTTTCAAATATTTAAAAGGAACAAACAACAAACATTTCACTGGGTTTTGTGGCTTTTCTCGAAATGAAACTCAACTAGACAGACGAATTGATTAAATATATCTAATAGAATAGTTGAACATTTTGTGGCACACATCAGTTTTTCACCATTTTTGAATATTATTTCATTATTTTGAATACTTGACTTGGGAGTACATTAAACCATTTAGGCAATTAGCAGTTGCTACAAGATTACATGCTATTTGATAAGATTTAATTGCTGATTTAATAAACAGTATTATGCAAAGTGGAAGGAATGTAAGAAAATAACTGTGGCAGAAGAGAGGAGACATTTCTTTAACCATCTACAAGATATTTAATGTTTTGTATTCTCCTTTTCTGCATCTATATATATATATATTTACATTTTCGTTACCAATTTAATGGTAGTTTTAAATTAATGGGTCAACTGTATAATTTCCAGTTCTCTTCATAGTTAGTTAACTTTTCTTTGCAAATTAAATACATGCGCGAGGGTAAATATATACACAAATTTGTCTCCTTTAATTCAATTTACTGCAAAACATGGTCTTGTAAAGAATATGAAATAAAAAAAACTTTGTGTATAATTCGACTTTATGCTAATAGAAAATGTATGTACGTATTTAATTAAATGTGTGTATATGTGTGCAACACCAGCAGCATACAATATCTTACACAGTCTATTGCATTTTAGTGCATTTAATGCATATAAAGCTGTTGCAAGTTGTGTGCTGCTGCAGAAACAAAACACAGCACAGATACAATTTTCACCAGTTTAAATGGAATTACATGTAACGAGTGTCATCACAAAAGAGAACATCTGTCGAAAAATGTAAACCCGTGTGCTGGTGGCTGGTTCTTCATCCCCCGCCTTCTAAACTGTACATACATGTACGTATAGTGTAATGAGAGAGTGAAATAGGAACTGAAAGGATGCACCCACCGTACCACACACAAAGTGTATGTGACATTATCGAATAAAATAATGGAAAATACTAAAATAGGAATAGCAATCAGAGTGTTCGATCGGCGTACAAAGATAAAAAAGCCAATTTTCCTCTAGCACAGACTTAGAGAATTGGTATTGAATCAGTTTCTGATGTTTAACTTTTTCAGGCGTGTTATTGCACTTCCATCTGACTGAAAAAACTATTGAATATATATATGGATAGTTTTTTCAGTGCATGTCTATATAAACGCTTTTGATTTGCTGACAAAAAACGTTAAATAGTTTAATAGTGTTTTATACGTTGGTTGTTTGATTTATTCAAAAAATAGAACGTTTTAACAACAAACATTTTAAATTATGTTATACTCTGTTCGTTTTCAGCTGAACTTATTGTTTGTCGGTTAACTTTCAAGTGATCTATTCTTGAAATTTTATTTTTTTTTTGTTGTAATTGCTTAAATTTTTAAAATTTTTATTGAACTCCACCTCGTAACAATTTTAAGAAATATTTTTAGAAATCTATAAAATTGCTAATACATTTTTAGGTGTGTAAATGTGACTTTTATGAAATTATAATTCTTTCAGGGCAATCCAAAAAGAACATACATTTGCTTATAATTTTTTTTTCCACAATTAAGGCATATTTATGAAATCGTAGCAAATTTACCCAATTTTTTATTTTATTTCCATCATTAAACAGTTAAACTACAGATTCAGTTCTTATTAAATTTTCTAAGCGTACAAGAACCGTATCCTAGAATTTAGTTTAAATTTGTATAAATTTCAATGAATAAATAAATATCTAAGTTTGGTAAATAGCTACTAGTGTATAAAATGCAAATTTTATAATGAACATATAGTCATTACAACTTTAATTAAAAAGTTCAAAATAACGTATACATTTCAAATATGTTACAATTGTGTGTGGTGTGCCAATAAACAAGTAATTAAGTATTTTCATCAACATAATATACTTATGGCCTCAAATTAAAATAATATCGTACGTTTATTATGATGAATCGAAATATATATGATACAAATTTGAATATAAATAGCTTATATAATAAAAATAAAACCCAAAATTTAATCAAACTCAAGTAATAATTTTCTGACAATTAAAATTTCTTCTCATACGAATTGATCGATATATTCGGTCCATTTGACTAAAGGTAGTAATTTTATCACCACAGTGTGTGAGGGATGACAATCAATGGTTTTATAGGGGATGAATTAGCCCCTTTGTAATTTATATCGAGTATTTGGATTAATTTGATGATTTAAATTGTGATACTGTAATTTTATACATATTTACGAAAAAAAGGCCGGGTGAAAGAACCCACAAGTTTAGTTTTCCAAAATTGCACATGTAGGAGCTTAAAGCTCTTCGAGATTTAATTAAAATGCCACTGGAATCATTTCTAATGTATTAATTTTGTAATAATCTGAACCGAACGATGACAGTCCGGTTTCCACTTTTGACTTTGAGTGTCAGAAAGAGGGCACGACAAATACAGTAGTATATACAGGGGGTGTTATTCCAAATACCGTACATACTTGTCTGTTTTGATATTATAGTGGCAGAAGAGGAGTGGATATAGTCAACATATATACCAAATATGTACAAACATATGCATACATACATATATATCTACGGGTGTGTATTTTGATTGTAGTTGACGCGTGTTGTCGGCCCACATTGTAGTTGTTGGGATCAGAAAGAGGGTCTTTTATAGATGAAACTTCTTTCACAGGAGAACCCCCAACAAATATTTACCTTTAGCCGTTCTTTTCCATCTCTTCCATTCCACTTAAATCCAACCAATAGGAAAAAAATCTCACACGTACACCTTCTAATGACAAATTCGATTTCTTACTTCCAAGAAGATAAAGTATTGTTTTCTTTTTCGTTTCTTCGTTTTCTTTTTTTTTTGTAAAATTGTTGCCAAAATTAGACGAGCAATATAAAAGGATACAAAGAAAATGAAAAACCTTCTCAATGTATTGTCCAAATGCAGTGATTTGAAGAATTAGAAATCGTGGTGCCATTCAGCCACATTTTTTGGGGCCCACCACCGCTATGATGTCATTGAATTTGTTCAATCGTATGTGATTGGCGTCGTCGGTCGGAATTTCGTTAATTGAAAAAAAATTGCACTGTGCGACATATTTGCCACCCCCATACTTATACTCTGTTCGTTTTCAGCTGAATAATACTAATAAATATAACAATACAATAAGATAATAGTTTCTTTTGAATTTTTCAAATTTTATTTTAGTCTATAAACAAATCTCTAGTCTATTTTAGCTGTATAAATGCGGCTTTTATTGAAATTGAATGTATTTCAACTCATTCGAACAGCGTATATCATTTTTAGGTGTGTTTGTGAGTTTATGATCGTAAATTAATTTTTCCGCCTTTGGTCGTTTAATTACAAAAAAAATTATTTTTCCAACTTGCCCTTTTAATTATTATTATCAACGGATTTTGTTCTACATAGGTATGAGTCATTGGGATATTTTCAAAGGGTGGATGATGCAAGAAACGTGCCTACCGGCGAAACAATGTTCTATATATTTTTTTGATCGTTATTCTATCCATCTTTTGTTCTTTACACACGAAATTTTTCCTCTGACAATTATTTATATACGAAAAAAAGTTGATCAACTTTGCACAGAGTTGCATGTTAATAAGTGGAAAAGAATGGAAAATGGGACGGATGTTGTAAATATGCATTAAAAGTTTTCTTAACACGTTAAATTGCACATTTCTTTTTTTTTCGACTGTCAAAGTTTCCCTTTTATGAAAAGTCATGTTCTGGTTGCCTTTGTTGTCTATGAATATTTATTATATATATTTTCCATGATCTTAATTATAAATTCTGTTGTATTTCGTTTGATATTATCATGTTTCTTGTTTGGAAAACAACACACACACACACACACAGACAAAGTTGTTTCCATCATCAGATGCTTTTATATAAAATCGTCTTCTTAAATGTACATTCAACCATAAAATATATAATAGCAAATATATCTTAAATGATTCATTGTTGATGATTATTTGAATATTTCCACCCTGGTACGAAATGGCATATTAAATGGAGGGGCTGATATTATATTCCTCTAAAAAACAACCATATCGTGTGTCAGGCTTTCGAGATTTTTAACGCTGATTAGAACAAATCAATTCATTTATTAGGCCATTTAATTGGCTAAAGTAGTTTTTCATGTTATATTTCTACACGGGGCTGGAATTAACAAAAGCTTGAAAAATGACCAGTTTATAAATTAATTCCCCAACATTGATTTAATATATACGTACATAAAACAAGAATTTGTATTTTGTATAAAAAAAATTTCTTTCAGATTTCGGTCCAACCCATTTTGTATTTCGTTCAATAAAAAAAAAATGGTTTTTCAACCACACCAGCCTATTATTTCACCCCATTTCACATCGCGAACAATACAAATCACTCACGTATTATTTTATTCACGATGCCCTATTATAAAAATCCTATAAAAATAAATCTCGATTCGGTATAAACTCATTTGTTGTGTACCGACAAATGATAAATAATAAATTGTGTATTTGTCATACATTTTTTTTAATATGTCTTCAATAAATAAAATATTTATGAAATTTTACGAGCACACCAACGAAAGACTCGCTCTTTAATATGCTTTATTATAATTTCGTTTTGCTTTTGTTACAGTTTTGATGTCATGAAATTAAACGAGAGTATTATATATTACATAGAAACACGTAATGCACAATTAAGTTGTTTAAATCGCATAGGGGTTGAAAGTAAATATATATTTTTAAATGATTCTTGCTTTATATATAGGACTAATATTTCAACATCACAGCTAGAAGGAAATGATGATAAAAACGGATACAGGGCTAATGATGTTCGGGAAATGAATGAACACCGGCTCTGTATTGTTATGGGAGAGAATGTTGCAGGTGGTAAAATGGTAAAAGGTGTAACCTACCCTTTCAAATTGGCCAAATTCTGATGATGGCCGACATTATATTACATTGGCAATTCATCTTAATTTTCGTGTTTAACTTTTTTATAGTTGCGTTCTAAAAAATATTTCATTTATATTTATATGTAGAATGAATTAATGAAATTTTCAATGTTCTAATTTTTTAAGAGCTTAATAATAAAATTAAAACACACTTGAGTATATCGGTGTAGAGAAAATTGATCATCTTTTAAATGGAATTGTGAGCTTAAGGACTCAACTAACCTAATAAATTGTAATAATTGTTATTAAAAGTAAACTGCACTTAACAATCTTTTATTCCGTATAAAATGCGAGAGAATCTATATGTATGTGTAATATTGGAACAAAGCGAAGTGAATTAATGAAAGACTCCTTTGAAGTATATATATTCGAATTGAATGAATTTTGTTAAATGTGTCAGAACGGCGCCTGAAGGGTGAGGCGAATTTTATTTTTTTTTTTCGCCCCCTTTTCTTAGCGAAACAATTACTTTCAATTCAAACCACTTGATATTGAATGGAGAGAAAAAGTCGTTCAACTGAAAATTGGAATTTATTTGAAAATATACCAATATACAGGAAAAAAAGGGTTAAATATATGCATGTGTATAGAAAAAAGGGAATTGTTTAGCCGTTAAATATTTTCTATGTAATGAGTTGAAGAGATTTTTACCGTCGGTAAACTTTTCAACAAAATCCTCTTTGTAAACTTTTCACATAACAGTTGCACTAAAAAACCTGTTTTTAACTAGTTTAGGAAGTTAGGAAAAGGTGCAAAACGGACACACATTAGGGGAAAGCTTCTAAGTTGATTTGTGTGTAAAAATGCACACGTATATGTATGTTTACACGAATAAATCTCTTCTATTCAAATCAAATGTATTATACAGGGTGGTGCAAAACTAATAGACAAACTTTTAGAACGATACAAGTGTATTTCTTAGTTATCTCGAAAAATTCTAAAATGGTTACTGACTAAACTCTGAAAGTTCAAAATGTATCTCGAACTGTAGTTACAAAAATTCTTCCTTTGTTTTCTTGTACAATTTTTGCTTATTAAATTCTTTACTAAAAAGATATTGATCCAGCTTTAAGCTTTTTATTAATTTTAGTATATACGAGTATGTACATATATTTCCTATTTATCTCGAAAATGTTAGAAGATTCAAAAATTGAACGATTTTGTTTATTACCAAATTCTTTACCAAAAAGATCTCAATTTGTAAATCCATTTTTAAAATTTTTGTTAATTCTAGTGAATTTCTTATTTATCTCGAAATGGAAAATTTACTCTCGCAAAATTCAATAATACATAGAAAATTTGTCTCCTTCAATGTTCTTACTAAAATTTCTTACTTAAAAGATATTAAGGTGTATATCGAGTTAAAAAATCAAGTTTAAAATTTTCGTTGGTTTTCATATTTATCTCAAATTATTAAAAAGATAAGATTGTGGAAAAAAGTAAACAACCTTTGTTGATTCGCCTTTTTTTGAAAAATCCAGAACAATTTTATTTTTCGGGTTACAATCTCGTTCAATTTCAATATGTTTTTAGTTATTTCGAAAATTATTACTGCAACTAGAAAAATTCAAAAAATGGGAACTTCTTTTTATAAAATACATATAGTTTTAAATCCTCATATACTATTTTCTCATTTACCTCGAATAATTATTAAACAGATAAGATAGTGTATCTAAACAAGTTCTGCTGATTCGCCTTTTTTCTAAAATCCATAAAAATAATATTTCTACTAGTTTTGCAACATGCTGTATATATCCATTGAATAAATCATTGAATTCAAAAAATATTATAGAGTTATAGTCAGACACTCAGCACACAGTTTGAAGCAGATTTATTTTCCAATCATCTAAATAGTATAATAAATTTCCATCCATTTTTTTTCAAAATATGATGAAAATAAACCATTCGAATCATTTTCACTTTATATACGTTTGTGTATATGTATGTAGTAGTAATTGAGCAGTAAATTTTCAACTTATTCGATTACATTCTATTGTCCAGGACTGTATTATATCGTATGATATGTAATCAATCATTTGCCATATAACATATAAAAGAAACGCAAGTGTTTCAACTTGATAACGAAATTAATATAAATGATCCATTGTATTTATTATCACACGGTTAAGATATTTTTTCTAGACATTTATAAAAAAAAACTCGTATAATTTTCATTCTGTTTGTATTCTTTGTGTAAAACAAATGCTGAAAACGAAAAATGTAAATTCAAAAAACATCATTTAATTAAAATATTAGTCAGAAACATTTAAAAACAAAAGTTTTTCCATGTATGTTATAAATCTGGGTTAAAAATGCCAACAATAACGTTTTATTTAATTACTGCGGTGGTTTTTTTCTGGTTCTGTTTCGGGCATACTGTCATTGTTGGGTTTATTAGTGGTGGATACAAGAAGTAGTAGCATACAAATTGTATTTAAAAGGCTGTAATTACAATAGTATTCGCTTTTATAAATATTTAACGGCATACCATTGATTTTAATAGGAATTAATGGTGTATTTCAATTGCTACTAAATATTTAAAATATGCATTGTATATGTAATAGAGAAATTGTATCTAATGAAACGATTTATGTGTTAATTTAATTAATTTATTTTATTATTGTTCTGTTTCAGGTAAGTCCTACGCATATTTTGTAGTCATTTACTATATACGGAACACCAATTAGTAAGTAATTTTCAAAAGCAATTAATTTATTTTTAATAAACTGCACATAAATTTTCGTCTTATATAAAATATAATAACATTTTATTTATATTTATATGGTTTGCGTGTTCTAATTAAACTTTATACATAATAACATCGTATATTACATGCTAAAGAGTATGTACGTACATATATATAGTAAATTTTATTAAATATAAGGAAACTGCAGGGTAAAGACTTGATTTTTCTTTGTGAAATAGAGCCATTTGTGAAAATTGACTCTCCAACTGCATTTCCTAAACAATTTATTACAAAAGTCTTTTGATATGTCAGTTGACGTCTTGCAGACCCTAAATTACCTAACATAGAAACGATTAATAATATTCTACCCCTCTAAATATCAAAATTCAACAAATTTCATTTTGTCTCTATACATATAGACATAAATCATACAAAAGATGACGTGGTCCATAATAAAATAAATATAATTTCTAAACGATTATTGATTTTGATTAAAATTTGTTTTTAATCATTGGAAAAAATGTACTGTTTGTGTATTAAATTGTCATTAGTAGTGTTGTTGTTGTTGTTGGGTAATAATTTTCAATAATACAATAAAAAGTCTAAACAAATTTTATACAAATCAATATTATCAGCTACATATATACAGTAACAGTGAAAGTCAAACAGTTATAATTTATCATTATTTTACGACTCTTCCACAGTCTATGCCATATTATTGTATTATATACTGTGTGTTGATGGTGATGGCCTTTCGATTTGGTCAAAATATTATCGTTGTACACAACACAAATAAACACTAATCAAATCCATTAATGTTGTTCGATCTGTCTGTATGTTTGGATTCGATTATTACAATTTCGAAAATTTTATTAAGCAAGATTGTTTCCGGAAATTATTATGAAATTTTTATGCACACAAATTATAAAATTCAATTTAACAATGTGCAATTTATTGTCAATCAGAGAAAAGGCGATCGTTTTTTAATTCGATAATTAAAGTGTAAAAAATGTGTGTTCATTTGATGCCGAATTAAATAATGAAACTTTTATGTGTTTTCATATTTTTCGATTGAAATAAAATTGTGAAACAGTGACAATGTATTGTACATAATATTTGTCTGATTTTTTATTGTTTTTATTTTTTTTTTTTTAGTTTAAAACACTGATATACTTTAAAAACAATAAAAAAACCTAAAAATATGTACATCATATGATCCAATCAGCCATGTTTCAACTTAGTTTGTTTCTATAGCAACCATTGTCAACTGTTGCTATGGGAACACAATACAAAATGCTTGTGTATTTTCTAAATATTCTAAACTTTTTCTGGTTTCTAATTATTTTTTATTTTAAAACAGTAATTTTCAATCTGAAAATGATTAAAAATACACCACATGATGCAATCCGCCATATTTCAACTGACTCTGTTACCATAGCAACCGTTTGTCACCTGTCAAGTGTTGCTATGGAAACAAAATCACATATAAAATGTTATTGTACTTTCGAAACACCCTGTATTTTGAACTAAATAAGGATACAATATCAAACCTGAAAAATATCAAGCTGATTAGTAAGTCAGTCGTTTTTTTATAAAAAAAAAAAAACACAAAGATGTTTACAATATAATGAAGCTGGTAGAAAAATAAGCTTCCAATTTCTCGTCGTTCTTGTTCGAAGCTGAAAAATTTTCAAAAGAAAAAGTGTTACAAAAATATTATACAAGACGTGAGAGAATCGCCGGATTGAAATGTTGTAATCTCCGGTAAGATAGATAACACTGATAAGGGTAAAAATGTAAAGAAAAGATTTTTGTGCAAGACGACGACGACGACGATGATGATGATGACTAAATATATATCTATATACATATATTTTAACCGCTAAACAACAGAGCCCTGTAGGGAAAAAGTGGCGTTGTAAACATTTTCATCACAAAACTATTCACAAACCTTTTACCATTAAAAAGCCAAAGGCCATGAAACAAAGATTTCCACCCCCGTTACTTTTGTATATATTAGAGGGTTTGTGGGATGGGGTGGATGAATCCGGTTCCGAAACATAAACTTTATTCGAAGATAATAGGTTTTCCCCGATTATATATATATATATTTTTTCCATTCAGTTGAGTTAGTCAACCTGGACCTTTATTAAGATACACACAAAGAATTTTGAGTTATTAAATCCATACAATATGGTGGCTTTTTTATTTCCGAACATAATTTCGGACAGTTGAATTGTATGTGCCTGTTTGTTTTATAGGGCTATAAATGTCTGCAATATTTTTCCATTCATATATATTGTTATTATAATATAAAAAGTAACATATTATAGGTGTTTGTATCACATTTATATTCTTGCATGACTTGATATAATTACACAAAAAAAATTGTATGCCATTATGGTGTTTACACGTGATTTTCGTTCAAAATTTTTATTAAAACATTGTTCGCTTCTGATATTATTTTATAATTAGTGCAAAAACGAAATAAAAAAACTAAAGTTTATATGTATTTGTTTTTATTTGATTGGCTTTAATGGGTGTGCTATTATGGTAATTGGATTTTTCCTATTGGTATTGCAAATCTGTATAAGTATTCATTTCAAAATAACATTATTGAATCGAAA
The DNA here is from genome assembly GCA_004796505.1 of Oryzaephilus surinamensis. Taxonomy (NCBI): domain Eukaryota; kingdom Metazoa; phylum Arthropoda; class Insecta; order Coleoptera; family Silvanidae; genus Oryzaephilus; species Oryzaephilus surinamensis. The sequence goes on from SSSI01010446.1 coordinate 14,389, forward strand.
TACACGAAGTAATTCCCGGTAGTGTTTTTGCAAGCAAAGCAAACTCCAATAATAAACGGTTAGAGTGTTTTTGCACACAGTGTTTAAATCCGTTGGAAATCCTCATCGATTTGGCTTCAATTTCCCCCAGTCCCGACTACTTTTGTCGTCTCCACCATATATATAATATTATATAAATGAATCCATAGTAAAAGTAAGACACTGAACAGCATAAAGAAATATTTAAACTAATGAATATTGTATTAAAAACTGTTTGTTTGTGTCAATTAAATTAAATTGAAATAAACACATATTTTTTTGTAATATGTTTTTGTGTTAATATTGTGTATATAAAAATATTCAGGTTAATGGAAAAATGCTTTCCTGTGTTTACAACACATGTGGAAAATATCATTTTACAACATACAAAAAAATTATTTTATTAGAGTAAATAGATAAAAAAGTGTTTTAACACATTTTAGGAAAAAGTGTTACAAATTTAATCAGTACACATAAAAACAGTTCAAAAAGGTTACTTTTGTTTGTCATGAAAACAAACTTATTATCGCAATTAGACTATTTATAATAATTACAATTACACATGTGTATACAAAACTGTTTTTAGAGTTATTCACGTTAAAAATTGTTGTTTGGAGAAAAGGGTGCTTAAGTATTGATTTAAAAATCGCGATTTATGCTTTAAAAGAGGCTTCGTTGTACGCCGCCGGGATCATGAATCGGCCACTTGTGTATTAAACTTCGATTTTAATAAGTAAAGTAATTAGTTAATTTGTATTGTAATTTATTTAAGTTTAAAAACGGTTACTTCTCAATTTCAATAAGAATTGAGTGCACAATTCATGATCCCTGCAGTATACACACATATATCGAATTTATTTTACACCGAAATGATGTTTTGCGAGAAAATATGTTTGGGGAAACCATAAAGCCCATCTTAAACAGTTTCCAATTAAAATAAAATAGAATTGCAGCAATATTGCCACTCAATAACAATAACTTATCGAAAAAGTTTCAAGTTTGTCGGAAGTTTTTGTGTATATAATGGCCAGATTTCACATTTATCGGAAAAACTATTACGTACACACAAATATATATCGTTGTAGAATTTAAACCAACACGTACCAATAAGATACAGCGACTTAAATTTTATTTTCTGCAATATTTATTGTATGCTTACGTGTTTTTATCGTTTAAATATAAACGTTATATGTATGTATATATGGTTATGTGTTTTAGGTTGTGCAAAATTTAAATAAATAACGAATTGTACATATTATACAACTCATTCATAATTGTAAATGTTGTCTTAATTAAAAATTTCCCATGTGATTTTAATTAAAGTCGACTATATGTTATAAATTTTATATAAATGTAATATAGCTTGTTTTCGTGCAAATATGGAAACAATTTCACGAATTTCGTATACAAACCTACCTTCATAAATTCGTAACAAAAGAGTTGTATATATATGTGTATGTTTGTATGGAAAACATATTAAACGTACCGCTTAATACACACTTTTATCATCGTCAAAGTTTTCGTTTAGTACAGTATAAGTTTCATTTTGTGAAACTTTTGTATTAGTTTGTTTTCTAAAGAGTTTCGGATATTGCTATTGTAAAGTACCAAAAACCATTCAATATAAACTATATATATATATTTATATATACGTATATATATTATCAGTAAAGTTTTCCCAACAATCACTTTTTATATAAATAAAAAAGGTATTATTTACGATACTTTTTTGACACTTTTTCATCACATTTGTCTGTTTATTATTCACACTTACTTTTTTATTATATTACGTAAAAATAAAACAGTTTTTTAAAAAGTTTTGTTGGTAAACTATTAAATTTGCCCTTATGGGTGTTTTCTTTTTCTTCAAGATGTGAAAGGGTGCAATTAGGAAGGCGTATATATTAATTAATTAAGGGGTGCAAGTATAGAAGGCTAATAGCACTATTACTAATACTAGACTTCCAGTTTAGATCGTTTACAAAGATGGGCCTCTATGATATGTTAATTATTGAGGTGCTTTTGAGAAAGACCCTCTACTTGAATTATTAAATATCGTTAAAAGTCACGGCAAGATTTCGCACTATGCGATTTTTTTCCACAACAAACAACACAAAAAAAAAACGTTATAAATTTAGGGAAAATTTAATGCTGCAAAAGTAATGTAATAAAATGCATTTCTATTGAAATGCAGTTCGATAAAAGTGCAACGTTTGCATAATTTCGTATTTGGAAAATGAGTGTATTTTTGTGTTTGCTAACTTATATGTACATATTCGGAATGGATTTTAATGAAAATCACTATTCACCAGAGATTTGTTATTTATTTATAGTTATCGACAATAATTTCTGGACCATAAAATTTCATTATTTTTGTCAAATAAAAATTCCACCATATATACGAAAACAGGATGCATATCAGATGTATTATTGACTATATTCAGTAATAATTTAATATGAGAAAATTTGTTTATTTTTCGTAAAAATACGAAATTAAACTTGAATCAAATTGTTCTTTAGAAGAAAGTTTCCGGTGTAAAAGAAACAAGTCGATGTAAAACGAATTGCAGCCATGTTTTACGGCAATTGATGTGTTTTGCAAGGCCCCCATTCCTCGATTACACTCTAACACCCTTTATACCAATTCACCCTTCACATCACCATTTATAGCCTCTTCGATAAGCTAGTATTCCAGCAGTGCATAGTGATAAGTGTGGTTTTTCTAGTTTGCGTCTTTTTTTTATTGATACGATTTATCTTTTGGCAATAAGGAAAGTTCACTTTTATACAATATATACATATATATATTGAGGAAAATAGAATGTGTACACTGGTGGTATACTTCTTACATTTTCAAAGTATTCTACTCGACTTCCAACCACATTAATAACAAGAAATATGGAAATAAAATAATAATAAGATGGAATACGTGTATATAGAAGGGACTGGGACTGCAATTGTGAATGATGTATGGATTTAATATCTTTAAATGTCTCAAAAAGGAGTATATAATACAATGTTTGCAAATCCTTGTGGATATTTATATATTTGTACGTAAACTTGAATTTATTTTAAAATGCAGTAAGAATACAACACATACGGCATAAATTGAATGATATTCTAAAAAATATTTTCTTTAAGTTATTTTTTCTGTAATTTAGACATTTTGTGATTGATTTGCTTGATATTCGATACTTTGATTATTTGAATAAATTTGTAAGTGAAATGAAAACAATTAAAAATATAGAAAGAAAGACATTTGATAGAAAATTAATTATAGTAAAACTATCTCGGAAATATGAAAGGAGTAACTATTGAAATTATTTAAGAGATAAACAATGAAACGTGCTTTAAAACAGAAGAAAAAAATTATAAGAGTAATTCGATAAGAAATTACTAGCACAACTATCTCTAAAGTATTTTCGAGATAAATGACAGTTTTTTGGTTAAACTTTCGTTAATAAATTTCAAAATAAAGAAAATAATAGCAGTCGTTAATTGAATAAAAAAATTTGCTCACAAAACTATCTCCAAACCATTTTTGAATGGATAATAAGCCTTAAAAATTATCTCGGAACTTTGATCTTACAACAACTTCTGGTTTCTGGTCTTTTTGATTACTTTTGAAACTATACAGCAATTCTTTCAATACAATATTTTTGAAGGGAGTAATTTTAGAGATAAAAACCAATGTTTTCGAGTAAAAGTTTGACTTTAAATAACTTTTGATTTAGAAATGATTTATTCAATATTTTAAAATATCAAAAGAATTAAGCTAAAATTGATGAGTAAAACTACCTCCCAAGTATTTTTGAATGGAGTAACTATTTTGGAGATAGCAAACAACAAAAAGTATCTAAGAAGTTTTAACAATTTCTGATTTTGAATCTTTTGATTTCCTTAAAATTAGTTGTAAATGAGAAAACAATTTCTTGTTCAATTAAACAGTTTTGTGAAAACTTTTAACTTATACTTAGTTACTCAATATTGCATGTTTTGTAACACATTCTACCAAAAAAAAATGGTTTTCAAACAATTTTCAACAATAGTTAATCTAGTATATAAAGTTATTAAGGTCCGTGTAATTTCCACAAAGTTTAGCTAGCTAGTTTAATATTGTTGTTCTCTTAAGTCACCCAACTTGAGTGTGTGTGTGTGTGTGTGAGGTGATGTTTATTAAACTACACAACTTGGACTCATCAAGAACAACAATAGAAAATTAAGTGCCCTTAAGAAATGAAATGTATTTAAGTTTTCTAAAAAAAATTCTAAAACACGCTGTGTAAATATAATGAAATGGAAGTAATATATGTTGGACTTGAGCAACAAGACGGACATACTAGAGGGTTAGATGTGGATTCGATTTCCCTCGGGACATCCTTACATAGCATATATAGGGCCAAAACTAGTGGGGCGGCGGCCAGAATATTGTACCGATTTAGCTAGATCCATTTTCCCAAATCTATCGATTTCTATACAACATCTCTCTTTTCTCTTTACATAATATCACATACATATATATAATACTTTAATTAGACATTCAACCATAATAAAATCTTGTCAAAAACGACGACGCTTTTGACAGCATCATGAATCTTAATTGAGGAAGCTAGCTATAATAATAGCTATATAGCTTGCATATAATTGATCAATATTATACGTTTTAGGTTGTAAGAAAGTCGGTAGAAGTCAAAGTACACATTATATCCCTTTATATTCCTCGAAAACATTCATTCCGCATGAACTGTATTCAATCCAGTATTATATTCTAACGTGTCTTTTGTCTAAAAAATATTTTAAGAGGATTATCGTATAGAAAGGAAATTTTGTCAGAAATTGTACAGTTCATTTATTTTGATTTTCAGTAAGAAAAAAAATGACGCGAATACTTTGATTCCCAAAAAAAATACGCCATGTTCTCTTCTAGTCTGTGTAAAACGATTGCGGCAATTGAAGCGATTTAAAGAGTATTCAAACAAAAACAATAACAATATCTTGGAAGGGAAATGAGATAGACAGAGGTATATATATTGTGTGGGAGCGGTTTTGTGAATGATATAAAGTGAGAGAATGCGAGTAAAAGCGTGTGCCACGAAATGGGTGCTAAAGCACTATACTCTCAGCTGTTATATTTTCTGTATATGTATACGTTAGACGGGGATGGAAAATGCCGCCGCGACGCTCTACGATCAATATACTTACTCGTAGAAACGTCGCTGCTTGGGAAAGTGTCATGTGAAACAAATACGAGCCTACACGAGGTCAACGGGGCTAATATTATTGGAATGACTAGTATTTCACGTGTTGGGGGGCTAATTTTAATCCCCAATTGAAAAAAAAAAATGTCACACTTGATGATAATGAATTATTACTATTTTTGTGCAGTCGCGACTAATTGAAGTTAATCATCATTCTTTTTTAATTACCCCAAAAATGAAGTTTTTCAACTTTGGTCTGAAAAGTTTGGAAATTAAACTAAAAGCTCATATTAATCTGTTACTAGTTGGACGACGAAGTTTGAAAAAAAAAACAGGAAAAACAGTATTGGTTTAAAAATAATATCGAAAGTTTTTATTTTAATGAGTTTTCGATAGTTGTGTCAGGCAAAATGCCAATTGTACAAATTTTACCTTTATATTGTCCCTATTCTTATAATTTACTTTTATGGTTATTTAATGACTTTCCACACCTCGTCTGATTACAAATTGATGATACAAAATTAACGTTTTGTTCAACTAATATTGACTTTCTTGGCCACTGATTTCGTTCCAACTAAACCTATTAAATCATTTTACGAATTTATACTGTTTAAAACAAATGTGTAACTTTATAACATATATATCGTTACAGAATGTACAAAATAAAAAAAATCTAAAAGGAAATTTTCTTTTTAAAAGAAAATTGTCATTGTAATTTAAATATCCGTTATTTATTCATTCAACGAGGCATATTTTATGTGAAAAGACAACGCGACCAGACAACACAACGACTAAATAAAAGCGAATTGTAAATAAAAGAATTCTTTTAAAATTCTTTAGCCTATCTTGAAACCATGAATCTTTAATAAATGCGACATAAAACACCAGTTTTATATCAAAAAAAATAAAAAATAAAAACACACTTGTTCCGATCTTTGTTACGATACAAAAAAAAACATTTACATCCATACAGGGTGTTCCGGAAAAAGTGTATAAAGAAATGCTCTTTTATGGCAGAAGAAGGGTTGTCTGTGTCGCTTTAATTTTCCGGGATGGTAGCTCCTCTAGTCGGAATTATGCCTCCAGGGAGCACATCACCGTCAATGCATAGTTGGGGGGGTACGTATACAAGTTTTGGTACGATTTTACGTATAGAATTGAAATGATGACAAGAACACATACCATACACAGACAGAAAGACGTCATCAGCCAACGAAGAAGACATCTATAATGTATTCCCAAAGTCACTGAATAATGCATAACAACTATTTAAGTTCACACACAATCATTATACACTACGAAATATATAACCAAGGGCAGTATTCAATAATTTGCCAACATCAAAAGGTTTCCATCTTAAAAGGGAATATTATTACATAGTTTCATGGTATAAATTATCGTTGTTTCCATTTTTTGTATTTTCAAATATTGTTCCATTTCAATTATATTATATGGAGAATATCATCCACAGAATGATAATTTTATTAGGGTTGAAATATGAAAGGATCAAAGACAGATAGGTGGTGGGAATTTCATTTCTGCTGAGGTTTCCAACAATTTTCCACAACTTGGCAAACTTTTATATATCTAATAATTTATTATTTAAAATTGTTTACAAGTTTGTTGGAAAATGAAATGAATTTTTAAATCGGATGCAACAATAATTCCCAAATTGCAGTCTGAGAGACACTTTTCCGATGTAAAAGAGACCAATTTCAGATTATAAAAGTGTTAGAAGAGGAAAAATTCATTCTTTATAATGAAAAAAAAGGGTGAATACGTAATATATACACATATAGTTAGAAAGCGAAAAAGTTTTGCTGTTATGAGACTTGCTGTACGACTTCCTACATAATTGGATATTTTAAACTCAACTGTATAATCGATTCAAGAGTATGGAAAAACTCATAAAAAACTTGCACACTGCTTCAAATTGCCCACCCCCGCGTGCGCTTCTAATAATGTTATTAAAATGATTTAATTTTAACGAAAACTTTCTTAAAATACGATTAGAATAAAAATTGTACCTATACCTACGTTTGAATATTTTCCGTTTTTTTTTTTTTGGTGAGGAAGTTTATAAAAAAGTTTCCAGTAGATAAAAGGCACTATATAAATAACGCATTGACCCTGTTAGTAAAAAAGGTCACGTGCCATCGGCATTAGAACTTGCTTGCTACGAGATCAAATTCTTTTGCCATCCCCATAAGATGTGCGTGTCCCTATTGGATTCCCTTTTCTTCTTCCGACGTACAAAATTATTTAAAACGAAAATCAACACTTATTTGCACAAAAGAAGATTCGATAAATTTTTTATTGTTTTGACTATTTTAATATGCATTACGGATTTTTATATTGTGAAAATGCTATATAACACGTTTTATTTGTTTCAAAGATGAAAATATCAGTTTCAACGATAAAATATTATAGCAAACAAATTGTTTATCGTTTTATATAAGACCATTATAATGTAATGATTTACAACAAAAATAAATGGTAGGATATTGTTAAATTATGTGCAAATAGCTATCATCCTTTTACACTACTAGACGATAATTTTGGAGTAAAATACTTTATCTTTCTTAATTACAACTCGTGCATTTCCCCCCATTTTAATTACACTTAGGGATAGGCAAACATTTTATCATTTCAACAGACACAGCAATAGGGTGAATTTTTAGTGACGATTCGTACAAGAAAACAAAAAAAAAACAGAAGCTCGAAATTTCAATCATAATTTCCAAAAAACGATCACTTTTATCTTAACAGATAAAATGGCAGTTATGGACCGGAAACTCAAAATGGCTGGAAAGTATGATGGTCATTTTTAAAATACACTATAAACTGGAATGATGTATAAATATTTCATAAGATCACGTCCAGAAGAAATACACATTTATGAAATGTTTTATTAGTATTTGGAACGGTTTTGAAATAATTTTCCTCAACTCCCCACTCTAAATCGTAACCAATTCCGTTCTAGTGCATATTACCCGTAACTAAATCTGTTTTATGCATTATATTGAGCTTACCACATCCTTAAGGAAGCCCAGACATCTTATCCTGAAGTAACGAGTACATGTTGTGGTATTTAGACAAGTCCCACAAGCATCAGCAATGTTGGAGATTTGGGCTTAGTTCAACCGTATTGCCTGGATCATCCCCATGGAACTGGCTACTACTTCCCTTATACTAGTGGATTGTGCATTAGTACTATTCCCGATGGAATCACACTTCCACAACCGACAGAAACTTGCCAAAAATGTATATTAATATACAAATTTGGAATTTTGAATATTCCAGCTTGTTAAGTCAATAAAACTGTAGAAATTGTTAAAAGATTACATTTGAAATTGTATTTAAATATGGCAAGCATTTGAACTTTTGCCAATTGGCCAAAATGTTTCTATAATAAGTATATAGGAAAACTAAAAGTGTAAAAGTTTTGGTCGAAACTCACTCGGTTTTAAGATGATTAAAACAAGATCTTGAAAAGTTTTTACCGTCAGGAAAATTTTCATCTCTTTCACATTTTCTGTGAAAATACTCGTACTTTTTGGTGTGTTGTACGAACGCTGATGTTAGATTATTAATATCGCTGTTCAACAGACCAAATAATTACTTTCTTATCTAGTTTTAGTTTGTGTAGTAAGTAGTACCAGGTGAAATTATTTATACAATAAATTGCGAAATTATATTTGCATAATTGCGGCCATTTATTCAAGGATTATAATAATTTTTTATTTAAAGAAAATTTATATTCATACTTATACTGTGTTTAATATATTAACGCAGGAACTAAACCTTGACCCCACAAAATTCAAATTACCTACTGTATAAAATTTTATTAAAAATCTAATCATGTATTCTATTCGCGTTGGTTGTTAAACTTTATGTGTTTTTATAATAATTATATTGTTATAGTGCAATAAAAAATAATCAATATCACAAGATTTAAACGGACAATAATAATATTATGACATTAGTTTAGGAAAATGTCCACTTTCAAGTTGGAACAAGTTGCTGGCAGGTGGTCTAAGTGCAATTAAATTCAATAACAAGAACTGCCAGTTCATTGAAATGTTGGACAACTTTATACTTAAAGAAAACTGGCTTGAAGGCTTTTTTAATTGTTTATTGAAATGAACTTGCTTCTGTTACATATATGTATGTTAAATTTTAATATTGTTAGAACGAAAGTTGGCAATAAAATAAAAAACACGAACGGTCGTAATATTTTTAATGACAAAAAAACACAGTTGTTCAAACAATATAAACTAGCTAACATAAATAATAAATTGAAATTGAAAATACGTATATTCAAATTAATAAAAATGATCGACGCAATTATGCAAAGTGCAATATAACAGTTGGTGGCGGGGGTTTTATACATAGTACGAAAGTACTATAATATAGCAAACTATAAACAAAAATAATGGTGTATATTTATGTTATATACCGCTTCGTTTTAATACTTTTGCTGAAATGTATAATTACCCATTCGATGCAATAAATGTACATATTCTTGCAAGGCATTTTGGTATGTTGTGGCTGTGGGGTGGTGTATTTCTATATAAAATGTTTAATAGTATAACGCCCGTTTATTTCGTATAATTTCACTTTATAGCACCCAGGACCGCACCAGAGTGAAAAGATATTACACAGCATATCTATTTTATGCACGGTGTATCTCTTCATGTTTGTGCTTATATTTGACATCGTTAAATGAAAATCCTTAATAATCCCAAAAAGGAGGATTTCTTATACAAACAAATCATTTATAACCATCGCTCAATCGTTCCACCACCAAAAGAAAAAACCAACAACTTTTTTCTCAACAAATACTTATAAATATTCAAAATGGAAATTAGTTTCGAGGGGTGGAAAGTTGTGTTTATATCTTTCACCTAATATTTAATTAAGTTTCTATGCATTCGGCATTGAAATTAAAGGTAAATTTTAATTATTAGCTTCTGAATGGAATCCAAAATTGATTATTCAAAAGCTGTCTCGGTTGGGGATTTAATTATTTTATTATTATACGACGTATTGTGGCATTAAAAACAGTATGCGAAAAGATTTAAAAGAAATTTTAAGTTAAACGGGCGTTAATACGTGAATTGTTTCATATTATAGTGTGAAACAGCATCTGGCAGATAACTTGGTAATGCCCTTTATAAGAGCATTCCAGTGTAAAGTGGCGCCGTTTGTGACATGTTTGTGCGTGTAAACTGGATGTCTCCAACAAATATTCTACCATTTCAATCCGTTTGTTTTATTACTATATATACTAAAAAGGGGGAGGTTTTCCTTCTGTGTTATGGCAGTCACACAGATTTCAAACTATATATATATTGTGCATTTAGTAATGCCTACACCACCCCTACGGTTGTTTTCTGTGTTGTTTTACATTTTACAGTCTCATCATCGTCATCAACAACAACAACGACGGGGCGACGGAGACGTCGGCGGCGGCGGCGGCTACAACAAAGACAAACAATCTCGGATAGAAATATACAGTTGGATTAGTTTATACTGAAAATCTCGACTAAATTAATGCTTATACTTATGTACAATTACTGCAATTATTCAAATGCATTAGAGTGGAATAGAAGGAAACAAGAGGGGGAGAGATGAGGGGGAAAAAAGAATGACAGTGGCGGTGGTGGTGGCGGCGACGACGACGACGATGTTTTATATAAGCCGACAGTTTACTTTTTGTTTGTGTCAATTGGATAAATGGATTAATACTTTGTCAGTTTTCCTGTTAATGAACTTTACAAGCGAATTGAAAACGTGAAAAAAACATTTAATTATTTTATTAGGCGTATCATCTTACCCTTATTACATGTGTAAATTATTTTGCAAAAGTTTTAACAATAAATAAATTAATTTTAATGAATTTCTGTGTGCACACTGACTTTAACTGGCGCAGTCAGTGTAACAGTTTTACATGGCGCAGTTTGACGTTCTAAACAATTTTCAAATTGTCTTTTTTTTAAGTTCAATTCTAATACTGATCTTCAACTAGTTCTATATTTTGACTAAGAATTATTCGACTAGTTCGTCATGTGACAAGCTAACTGTATACTGTACGTAATTAGTATTTTGCAGTTTATTAGAAATTGAATTCAATGTTCAAAATCTACACTATTTAGAATATAATGAAAAAAGGGGTGGCAAAATAAAGTTAAACAGACATCAGAGACACGTGCCCTGTGTGTAGGCAGGTGTGCTTCTTAAATTGAAGCTGGTGGGTTATAGATAGATGAAATATAAGTTAATTCATTCTCTCTCTCACAGACTATATGCTTCTTCTTGTAAATTGCATTTAAATTACTTCTCACCGAAATGGATGAATTTTTTACATGCCTTTCGTTTCCGTCAAATATAGTAGGTGTGTATACTTGTATATAGATGTAATCACTCATTTTTTATATAAGAAAAAATATTTATTTTGAATTTTCTTATAATATTGAACTTGGAAGAGAAAGTTTAATTATAAAATTTTTTCTTAGGGCATGTAATTAGTTTGATGTCTCCAGAGTATTTGAGTTTTTAATGACACAGTCACAAAGGGTCAACGTTTTTTATTACCTTTAATTTCGAATATACGAAAATGTCATGTATATGTTTTACGTGTTATTAATTGCGGTACAAAAGACTTTAAAATTAATGAAATGTTTTTAGAAAACTTATCAAATGGAATGAACGTGACTTTTATTATTATTAAAAAATACTATAAAGTCATTTAAGTTTTAGTATCAACGTATTAAAAATTTCTTATCTTCACGCCAATCCCTCGAGGATGTGCGATAAGAATTGTTGAAGTTTTGCAAAGGGTAGAAAATTTCTAATTGTACTTTGTGGAAAATTTTTGATTTCATTAAAAAAAAATCATGGCAATCTCGTACAATTGTACCATTTTTGTCCTGTGTGTTTTTTTGCTGGGTAAACAATGTATAAAACAGGGGACAACAATATGTTAGAGATGTAGTTTGAAATCTGCTTTTGCAGGATAAAAGGGCGTATATTTTGGGACTGTTCTCGTTAGCCGTTATTTACATAACAGTATATTTCCCAACAGACAGAATTGTTTCTTTTTACAACACTTTAAACTTGATGTACGCTCAAAATGTATACCCTAAAATTTTATTATCGAATAACATATGTTAATTGACAATTTCTACACACTGTTTTGTTGTGCTTCCTCCACCCACCAAATATATATTTAGGGAAGAGACGGCGAGCACGCTGTGCTGGAGGAGAAAAAGAAAATTCGTTCTCTCTGTTTACCATAAATATGTAAGGTGGTGGATGAGATCCTCTCCAGCAAGACAGCAATTTCTATTTTCGTTCCTGTCTACCGCAATAATTTCGTGTGAGCCTTTACGCACTTGACAGGGTTTTTCCATTTCCCCAATGACTATGGCTTCTGTAAACTTGCATTCCTCTTACAACTATCATGGCTTTTTCGCATACATTTTTTTTTTGGTATGATCGATGCCCTATGTTCGGCCCAGTAAATTTGTTTACATTTTATAGGCAAAAACGAACGACGACATTTTAAATAATTTACGATAAAAAGTGTTTTTTCACCAAAACGTTAGTGAGTAAATTTTGAGTATTAGATTTTAAGAACATTTTAACAATGAATTTTAAACTTGATTACTTTAAGAATTTGATCACAAAAGATTTGTTTTATTCAAGTGTTTTTTACACAAAAGTTATACTGAGTAAATTTTGAGTGTTTCATTTTTTTGAAAAATCTAGCGAATTTTAACTTCGAATACTCTAAGAATTTTATCATAAATGAAATGATTTTATAAACTCGTTACCATAGAACATTTTACGATTATTTTTCAATTGTTTTCTATTCAAAACGTCAATGAGTGAATTTTGAGTATTTTATTTTGTGAAAGATATAATAAAAGTGAATTTTAATATAAACACCTAAAAATTTGATCACAAAATAATACATTTTATAAGCTCTTTTAATAGAAAAATTCGTTTTTGTTTTTCCAAATGTTTTTCACACAAACGATACTGAGTAAATTTTGAGTACATATTTAATTTTCTGAAAAATCTTACAGTAAATTTTAACTTCAAATACTAGAAATTTGATAATATGTATATAGGAATCATTTTTATGAGCTCGTTTAACAGAAAATTTCATGTTTCTCATTAGTTGTTAACCAAAACCACCCTGTATATCCGAAGGGTAGGTGAAAACTTTTTTCCTGTGTGTGTGAAAATGAAATCTTCCAGTTTTGCCCGAAAAGGTGTGAATTTTTTTAGTGAAAAATTTATGAGCAAAGGGAATGGAAAATAGCTACCGCAAGGGAAATAATTTTTTGAAGTTAAAAAGGGAATTTTAAATTTTCTACGTTTTGCATATTTAATAAAAATTAATAACATTCTCTTATATACAAAACGTGTCACACCAAACCCAAAAAAAAGAACTATAAATTCATTTAGTCCTTCAACGAAAACCGGCGATAATTTCATTTTTACAAAGAAATGAAAATACACGTAATTTTTCGTTATATAGGGGATGTTATAGAATATATATATATATATATATAGATGTAGAGGGAAAAAATAGCAGAAACTACGTGGTTTATACGGTAAGACGTGTTAGTCCGGTTCTTGTCGATTAAATTTAATGTGAAATGTGTAAATCGAATAGGAAATGCACAGAACAACCACCACCACCCCTACTAAATATATGCCCTAAATGTTATACTGTTGAACTAAAGCCAGGTACAAATAGATTTGTCTAAATCAAACACGAAATGCAAGAGAACGTGTCCAATTTGTAAGGGCCGTGATGGACTTGGGTCACGTATATATTGCCGACTCGTGCAACTTGATACATCAAGCTTGTCTGAAAGTATAAAACAGACTTATTTATATCTATCGCGAAAACGAAACGTCACTAACTTAAATACAACCATAAATTTTTCTAATAAACTTTTTCAACTTTGAAATTTTCTTGTGGTTTCTCAACAATTTTGCTGCCCATAATACAAGTTATTTAATTAAAATGCTGTGGATCCTCTTTTGCAAACTTTAAACATTTATTGTTTTTTCTTCATTCCTATGATTTTAGAGAAAATAAAGACAGATGGACGTCTCATTAAGTTTAATACTCTATTCATTTAACAATAAAGTATATTGTCCTTTATAATGTATTATAAAGGCATAATGTTGTGTGTGTAGCTTGTCTAAAACTTGCTATTGTTGATAGGATCTTCCAAAACCTAAAATTTAATCCTATTCTGATATTAAAGAGGATGCCAAAGTTGTCTTTCCCTACATATATATATGTTAAAGCTTTTGTCATTGTACTCTAAACATTTTTTCCACAAACAAAACAACAATAAACTTCCCAACAACGATTATAATTATAATATATGTGAAACACATTCGTCCAGATTTACCCTATTTAATAACACATAATTATTGTTGAAAAATTCTCACACACAGTCATAATAATTTATAAATGCTGGCAATTTTTTGCACTATAATGGAATAAATGTGTAATTAATAGAGGAACTAATTCATTAATTACTTTATTATTTAAAACTGTGTTGTATTAAGATAATAATTTCCTCTATATAACTACAACTTATCTAATTTCTACCCTTTGAACATTCGTAATGAATAATAATTGCATTCTCTCTTTAAACTAGTTGAAATTAAATCATTATATTAGAAAGTTTAATGGCATATCGATCATCGCATTATAATTACAGAGGTATAATATCATCGCATTAAAATTTCATTTTCAATATATAGATTTATGGACTGTTAAAATTTAGGTTAATAATAATATAATGTACACATCGGGGTGAAAAGTTTTGATATTAAAAAGGTCAAAACTTGAATTTTATATAGTTAATTATATTCTACATCATTTCGTATAGTTGTATTGAACCAGTGTTATATGGGGAGGAAAAAAGAGAGGGTGAATGTATATATAGCGAAGATTAATTTAATTTGAATAATTGGCTGTGCGCGAAAGAAGGGCCCCATAAATTTCAATTTGTAGCTTTAGGTAAATGTATATACATGTAGAGTACAAGTTCACTCAGTTTCCTTAAATTATAGTTTATATGCCACGAAATATACAAAGGAGATAAAAAGTTGTATATGTGTTATGTGGAGAAATTTTAAATTTGAAAGAAAATCACCCACAACAACTCAAAAGCCAAGTTTTAACAATAGTATATGAATAATTTAAATAAATACAACAGGGAGAGAAGAAAAATTTCCTAACAATATAATTTATAGCTATTAGTGGGTGGTAAATAGGGCTTTATGTGTACACAGTATGAATTGAATTAGTAACAGTTGCTGCCAACAATAAGTTTTTGTTTAAGTTTGACTAATTGTCCCCGCATTTTACAAAATAAAACGATTCCCGGTATATTATTTTGCTATTCGATGCAGTTTCGTTTCAAATGCACCGAAAATTTCGTATGAAAGGCACTGTTTTTGTTTAATGAATTTAATATTGCTATAACGATTATAAATATCAGGTTTCTTATTATGCAATCAAGCGGCGTGAGAGCCGAACGACTTCAAAACCATTTTATTATTGCATATAATAATAATTGTCTGGCAAACAGGACGCAAAAGTACCTAGTAATTATTATTTGTGCAAGTGTGTGTGTGTGTAGGATAATGTCTAAGTTTATTCTTTAGTTTTTTGCACGTTTTCATTACAATAATTACGGTATACTGGTGAATTAAATGTCTATTTGATAAGAAACTCAAATGTGTGGGGGTAGAAATGTAATCTTATACGCTCAATTTAGACTTCCACTTGTTAAATTATAATTTCATGATAGATGGGTAGAGTGTTTTTCTTTGAAATTTTACACAGCTATTTTTGTTTTATTATAAAATGTTATTGTTTTCGTTTCATAGAAATGGGGAATTAATTATTTGCACGCGAATAATACATACTATTTTTAATCGATAGAATTTAAGTAGCTGTGCGGAATTTGATACGATTTTTAACAAATTTCAGTACAGCAACATTTGTTCAATGTTGACGAATTTCAGAGAAATCTCACTTACACAGCTAAAATCTGTCAAAATTGAAAAGTCACCACAAACATCAGTTGATTTGTAGATAACTGTCAGTTGAATTATAAATTGTCAATATTTTCTTTGTATAAAAAATGTTGTTTTCTATTGAAATCCATCTATTAACAATTTTCAAAAGCACTTCCAGAAATCTATAAAGTTGCTAAACTATTTTAGCTGTGTAAATATGACTTCAAGCTTTCTCAAGTCAATCCGAACATAATATAGTAATTTGCGTTGTTTTTTTACAAAAAAAAACTTGTTTACTTCTAAGCTTTTAATAATTTTAAATAGAATATTATAATTTTATATTAAATTATATCCTCCTCTATAATTATTCGCATATCAATTTATAAATAGTGACTACATGAACTGAATATCAATTTATACATAATGTAAACAATATTTTTTTTTCAATAAAAAAATCGTTCATTCCATATTCAAATAAAATGTATGTACGTTCAATCAACCTGTTTATCAAATAAA